>PYXC01000046.1:940000-957500 GCA_015244755.2 Tenualosa ilisha
CTTAAGGTTATTGCAACCATTTCTTACAATTTACACTGGCAGTAATGAGTCTAATGGAAAAGGAAAGCGATAGAGGGGAAAAAGAGAGAGGGAGAGAGAGAGAGGGACAGACATAGAAAGAGAGGGGCAGAGACAGGGAGAAAAAGAGGGGGAGAGAGAGAGGGGGAAAGAGGGAGAAAGAGAGGGGGAGGGGGTGACGGCAGTTGAAGCAAATGATAAAATGAGGAGCACAGAATGAATAAATAAATAAAAACGGCTAAGGAGACAAGGAGAGGGCAAACCTGACTCTGGCAATGATGAGTGATGGCAGCTTGTAGATAAATAATAGATAAGGAGGGGACGGGGGGTGGGCACAGTGAGAGGGGGTGGGCAGAGTGGTAGGCAGAGGGGCGGTGGGCACAGTGAGAGGGGGGTGGGCAGAGTGGCGGTGGGCATAGTGAGAGGGGGTGAGCAGAGTGGTAGGCAGAGTGGCGGTGGGCACAGTAAGGGGTGGCGATGGACACAGTGAGCTAAGGCGAGGCGAGGTGCGGCTCGCGGTGCCGTGGTGCCACGGAGCGAAGGAGCGGAGAGGGGCGAGACGAAGACAAGACGAGACGAGACGAGACGAGACGAGACGAGACGAGACGAGACGCTCGCTGCTGATGTTGGATCTCACGCGGCTCATAATCAACCGAACAAATTGCCCAAATCAATCATGGGCCGCGCTGCTCTGCTGCAACTGGGAAGAGCACTTGTATGATTATCGTGAAAGATAGCCGTAATTGTCTCCTAATCCCAGGCACCGGAGACTGACAGGGACTGGTTAAAATTGCATGATAAAGCCCCCCACCACACACCCCTATCCCAACAACCCCTCCTTTTTTGTCATACAGTTGCACATCACACACTTCATATCTGATGGAGCTTTAAGAAGGAGCAAATGTGGACGGCCGGGGGTGGGGGTGGGGTGGGGGTGGAGGGAGGCGGGTAGTTGTGGGGCTGGGGACAATGAAAGACAGGAGTTTGAACCGATCAAATTGTAAATCGCAGACATCTAAGAACAGTCATTTCCCACGGGCAGCCATGACTGAATAGCGCGGCTGGGAGGGGCAGTGCCAGCGATGGCGGCAAAGGCGATGGCTCTCTACGGGCTTAAATTAAAATGCTAAATTCACTGCCAGTCATTCAGGCTTCATTCATACAATAGGTTGGCCATTAAACGCTGCTTATAGCGGCTGTCTGTCTTTATCTTCCGTGTCTCCACTTCCTAGAAGCATGTCAGTGACTGCGCTGCCTTGACTGAAATAAAAATGTCACATTCTCAAGGCAAATCAACGGCGGGGGGATTTGATGTCTGGGAAAGGTGCACATTGTCACATCCGAGGCCCCCCTCTGGAGCGTCAAAAAGGGAAGTGCTGACTGCTAAATTTAACCACAGTGTGACAACGTCCCGAATGAGCCAGGCACCATTCTCGCGTGATGTATAGAGGGTAAGAAAAAGCGAACTAGAAGTATCACAGCATTTCACTTTTGCGACATGTTCTCCCCTTCAGTGTTCAATGGACCATTGAAAAAAAGGTGTTTTATTACAGGGGAACAATGCTAGCTTCCTAGGATGTCTTTGCAGAGAACATTCCATTTACGGCTCAAAGAGAAAAGATTCATGTTTTAATAATAATCATAAATCGACAGGGTGTTATGCCCGTCGCTAGACACTGGGAAATCAAACTCAAAGGTGTATATTAATATGCGCGGCTCCATCCTCCTCTCCGTCTCCCCCTCAGACAGACATTTTGAGATGCACCACCTTGTTCTTTAAAGAGCGGTCGGTGACTTAATGCTGTCAGCGCACACTGGACAAACCGGACATTAACACCTTGGTCCAGAGCGACAATGACACATCGTCAATACACAGTGTGTGTGTGTGTGTGTGTGTGTGGCCCCCCCAGCCCCCCACTCTGATGGATATGTGGAGGGATGCTAACACTTGACCTGTCGTTTTCTATTCTGGTAAGAGAGAACATCTGCCACCTTAACGCTTGCGTAGAACATATTGATTCTTTCCCATTAAGTGTAATTCCTACCCTTAATGAAGGATAAAAAAGAACAGAAGGTTACGTGAGGAGGAAGTAAAGGAGGGAGAGAATATGGGAGGGGAGGAGGGGATGTAAGAGAGAAAGAGAGAGAGAGAGAGAGAGAGAGAGAGAGAGAGAGAGATGTGCAGCCTGTAAATGCATAGTGCATAAGCTACCTGCTGGTCTATCTAAAGCTAAAGTGTCCAACCATGCAGTCTCTGCTTTCTTCTTGTACCACTGGTCCCCAACACACACACACACACACATACACACACAAGCACGCACACACACACACACACACAAGCGCGCACACACACACACACACACACACACAGAGCCCAGGTGATTCACTAAGTTTGGACAAGCGCCCAGAGGGAGGCTCAGTGTTTACGTGTGCCATACTGCACACTCTCTCTCTCTCTCTCATACACACACACACACACACACACACACACACACACGCACACACCACCCCCTCTCCAACACCCTGTAGCCCCCTGCTACCAACGGGCTGTGCAGTAGCACTTATGGAGGTCCAAAAACAAACAAACACACAAACAATAGCACCAGTGTGGGTCAGCTGGGAGGAAGCATGGTGTGTGTGTGTGTGTCTGTGTGTGTGTGTATAATTGTGTTGGTGGTGTAGCTTTGTGTTTTCCCAGCTGGCTGGTGCTATTCTGTTTGTTTGTGCACATTGTTCCGTTGTATCAGCTGCTGATACCAAATCAGATGATTTATGTCAGTATGAGCCTGTGTGTGTGTGTGTGTGTGTGTGTGTATTTGTGCGTGTGTGTGTGAGTCTTTGAGAGTGCTTGCTCATGTATGCAGTGTGTGCAGCAACATGTGTATGTTTGCGTGAGACACACAGGTCCATTGGCATCATTTCAGTGTGTGTGTGTGTATGCATGTCTGTGTGTGTGTGTGTGTGTGTGTGTGTGTGTGTGTGTGTGTGTGTGTGTGTGTGTTTGTGCGGCAGAGCATGCAGCAGCAGTGTACCCAGTGTGTGTATGTGTCTGTGTGTGGGCAGTGTACTCACAGGGGCAGTTGGAGCCCTCGGCATTGCTCGCTGCTGTCCTGCCATCGGGGCAGCAGCCGAAGGGGGTGTTGTCGCAGGACGAGCGCTCCTCTGGCGGGGGTATGGTGGTCACTGCTGCCGTGGGCCCTGATTGGGGAGGGGGGTGTTGGAGGTGGACGAGAGACACATCTTCACCAGGTTCCCCCACAACAACAACAACAACAACAACAACAACAACAACAACAACAACCTTTAACAACCTTCAACAACCTAACCAACATTAGAGCACTAGCTCTCCGTGTGGGATCTGCTCTCTTCTCCTCTCTCACTCTCTCTCTCTCTTCTTAAATCACCCCACATTTCCTCCCACAGTAGTGGGAGCTTCCTGCTGCGCCATGGGCCAGATTTGCAAGCCATGGATGGTTGGAGTCATGGATGGGGGATTGGAGGTGGCAGAGAGATGGAGAAAAATGGCCGACACCTGTTTGTGTTATCAAGCACAGACCTTAAGACCCTGTCCGCTGGAGGCGGCTAGACGAGCATTTCTTTTTTACCCTTTTTTTCCTTTTTCCTGAACTTTTTCTTTCTTTCTTTTTTTCTCCTTGAGGAATTCTAACGGTGTGGAGGATTAGAAATTGTGAATCTCAGTTTTATTGATTAGGCGCCATAATCTTTGGCAGCTCCTCTCCGAGCTGCTCTGTTATCATTATCATGTCCAAACACTCACGGTGTATTGCTGCGTCTCTAAGCTCTTTTCCCCCTCCTCCCTGTGGTCACTATCTCCCTCCGTCTTTCAATTTTCTTTTTGTGTGTGTGTGTGTGTGTGTGTGTGTGTGTGAGCCCACTACAGCCTTCTTCTCCTGTCTGAAAGTCCGACGAGCTGGTGGCTGCGTGAGATTAGGAGAGATCGTTGAGAAAGCGACTCCCGCTCGTTAAGCCAGTTGGAAGAACACACATCAGAGGCCGACTTCAAGGACTCTCTGACCATGAGTGAACTGGCAGGCACTGAGTGAGCAAGCGAGCGGGGAAAATGACTGTTGGCCGAGGCGACACACAAGCATCCCCTGCGCATCTGTTCTCCCATCTCCCCACAGACACACACACACACACACACACACACACCCCTTTCCCCGCCAGCTCAGATTTACGAGCAAAGGTCCCGCATGTGACGTTCTTTGCAGCAGTCTGTTGCACGCTTCAATTGCTCCCTGGGGACTAGGAGTGGGAGTGGATAGCAGGGAGTAGCTGTGTGTGTGTGTGTGTGTGTGTCTGTGTGTGTGTGTGTGGGGATGTGTGTGCGACAGCCATCAAATACCCCCTCCCCTGTCTTCTCCCATCTCCCCACAGGATACGGGTCTCCTTGGACACAGGACACGTGTGCTGGCCATCCGGGAAGAGAGCCGGCCTGCCGGCCGCTGACACGCTTATAAATATGAGCGGAGGACTCACTGGCAGCGCCTCGCACTGTTCCATCAATTCTGGCAGTTGAACCGTGCTATTAGCTGACTCCCCAGGTCAGAGAGCGGTGGCACGCTAAAGAACAACTGATTGAAAATGGTGAGAGCGCTGTTTGTGTGGGACTGTCTGGGGGGTAGGGGGGCGAATGCTCGTCTGTACGTGTGTGTTTGTGTGTGTGTGTGTGTTCATGATGAGTGTGTGTGTGTGTGAGGATGAGTGACCCCATGTATGTGTGTGTGTGTGTGTGTGTGAGAGAGAGAGAGAGAGAGAGAGAGAGAGAGAACATCTATATGTGAATGTGTGTGTGTGTGTGTCAATGTACGTATGTGTAAGTATAAGCATGCTTTACTCACTGGACAAAAAAAACCCTTCACAATAAAAAAAAACATAAAAAAATAAACAAAAAAACAAGCTAGCAGTGGGGATTTGGCCGGGGCGGGGACACAAATCAACAGACTACCAAACACAGCCTGTAATTTGGGACAGTATTATGCATCTCAATGGGGCCCAGCGCTGCTCAGGGATTCGCTTCTCGTCCAGCCAGTGCTGAGCAAAACGCCTGCCTCTCAAGACAGCAGACTGAGCTGCCAACATGGCCAGCATCTCAAATCAGGTACCCTGCCACAGCACACCTACAGTGCACCATTACCATATTACACGAAGCTTTTGTTTGGGATAAACTGAATCATCATAATAATATTTTAATTATGGATACTTGAGGTCGCATATCAGAGGCAAAACAGGTTCATTAAAATGCAAAAAACGAAAACATGAAAAAAAATATTTAAAAAAGCAACAGCAAGAATATATTTTTTTTGTTGTTGTTTGAAGTCACCTTCCCTTGTGGGTTTGAACGGCGTGTTGTTTTCTTCCCTCATAGAATTTCAAACAAGGTGAGATAAAAAAAATGAAACTAAAAATTTTATATTCAGCTACACAAAAATGTAAATGTACACAAAGGTCTCCCTTTGGCTCAGGTCCTCGCTTTGACAGGCTGGGAGTACATGGGAAGTGAGGTGGATTGTGGGTAATGTAGTGAACTGTGGTGGATGAGGTGAATAATTTACCGACTGGCTCTGCCCCATCTCCGCTTGCCTCCTCTGTGGTTGTGCTGCCCTCGTCCTCGTCATCGCCGCTGGGCTGCCCGCTGCCTGAATCCTCGAAGTTTGGTGTGCTCATGCGGGCTGTGGTGGAGGGGCCGGTGGCAGTGGTGGAGGAGGTGGTGGTGGTGGTGGTGGTGGTGGCACCGTCGTCTGAGGATGGGGTGGTGGTGTGGGCAGGCTTGTGGTGGTGTTGGTGAAGGGTGGTGGTGGGGCGGAGGGTGGTGAAGCCTGCAGCCGTGGTGCTTCTTATGGTGGGGGGCGGCAGGGCCTCCACGATGTTGATTGTCTTGTCCTTCTCGATGTCATTATCGTCGTAGTCGTTGGGGGTGGTGGCGGCGGCGGTGGTGGTGGTGTGGGCGGTGGAAAGGGTGGTTGGGAGGGTGGTGGGTCTGGCGGTCAACTCTGAGATGAATTCTGGACGGGAAGGAGGGGAGGGAAAGCAAGCAATGGAGGATGGGTAAGCAAAGATGAAAATGTTTACCCCCCCACCCCCACCCCCAAACTCCCAAAACCCCCAAACCCCCCAAACCCCAGCTCCCAACCCCACCTCCCCTCCCACAAAAACCATCCCCCTAAATCCTCTCTTTCTCTCCACCTTCCCTTCATCGTGTTCTACCTTTCTCACCCAAGCTTCTCTCTCCTCTTCCTTTCTCTAATACCCGTCTTTGGTCTGAAATGTAGCATGATGCTAAGCGTGTCTCGCTAATCCTCGCTAACGCTATCCTGAGTGCTTGAAAGATTAGCATCGGCTCATCAGCACAGAAAACACCAGGCCAGGGGTGGCATCTGGCTGAACGCTGCCTCACGCATTTCACGTCTCACTCGTCTCGTTTAGGACTCGTTTGGAAACACACACACACACACACACACACACACCTGCGGCACTGCCGCTTCTTAACTGGATCAACCTCGACAAATGCTGATCTGGCTTATTTTAGACTCCAGCCAGGCCAGGCTAATTAGGAGCCGGTTATGCTTTTTTAACAAGATGGATGATTTGAGCGGGGGTGGAGAAAAACCTTTTAGGAATGATCCAGTTTGGAAACGGCGCATAGAAAAGCAGAAATGCCAGGAAAGATAACTGCGTATGTGTGTGTGTGCATGTGCGCACGTGTGTGTGTGTGTGGGTGTGTGTGTGTGTGTGTTTTTTTGTGTGGAGAGGAAAAAAAATAATAATCTGTGGTCACAGTCCAGGCGTGAATTCAAGAGCTGTGAAAAGTAAAGAAGCTTGTGTTTGTCAGGGTATTTTTTGCTCATGTATTGTGTGTGTGTGTGTGTGAGTAGCTGTTTGGGCGCGGAGCATGCGAGTGTATCTGCAGATATGAATTATATATCCGTATTCAAATGCTGCCTCCTGTTGGGAGGCTTTAATCACAGGCAGAGCAGAGCCTGCAGTGATGAATGATTGATATAAATGGGGCAGGAGAGAGAGGCTTTAACTGCCGCTTCAAAGATAGCTCAACTCCGCTCAACTCGGCTTGGCTCCGTGCAGCGCCAAGCGAGGCAACACGAGGCCAGGCAAGGAGCGGGCACACGGGCTCAGATGCGGGAGAGCTGCGGTGGCGATGGAGCGGGCACACGGGCTCAGATGCGGGAGAGCTGCGGTGGCGGTGTCTCTTGACACCAACTCTGAAACCCGCATCCAGTAGCCACCAGCTCCTCAACTAACTATCAACACACGCACACACACACACACACACACACACACACACACCAGCCATCAGAGACAGCGGCATTACCCATGCAAGGGCTCTACTGCAAGGGACAAACACTCGCGATGGAGGCAATAAATAGGAAAACAACTCCACCTGAAAGATGAGTGTGTGTGTGTGTGTGTGTGTGTGTGTGTGTTGCGCTCACGGGCAACAAACAACAACCATGATACGACCATGTGTGCAAGCGTCTGTGACGAAATTGCTACCTCTTGTGCTGTGCTGCACCCCACCCCACCCTCCTTCCCCTCCAGATGAGGGACAGTGTCGGGTAACGAGCCCTTTGTGCCACGGAAGGGTTGCGATAACAGTTAAGTGAGGGGATTTTTAATTGCACACTAATCATCTCACCTCTGATCAGCCATTATTCCACGAGGGGTGAAATTCTATACCTTCTCGAAAAAGCTATATTTATCAGCCATCAAGAGAGAGGGAGTGGAGGATAGAAACCGGAGACAAAGAGAGAGAAAGAAAAATAGCGAGAGAGAGAGAGAGAGAGAGAGTGAGGGAGAGAAAGACTGCAGCTTAGCTCAGGAGAGCATAGATGCTATCATGGCGTGTTGTGGAGCGCAGAGTTTCTCCTTGGCTACACCTGTCACTCAGAAGCCAAGTGTTGCGTTGACACCTAGGGAGAGGAAGATAGAGAAAGAGAGAGAGAGAGAGACAGAGAGAAAGAGAGACAGAATGGCAAGATAGGACCAAAAGAGAATGATAGAGAAACAGAGTGACAAGAGAAAGGAAGAGAGAGAGCATGAGTGAGTGACAGACAGCAAGGGAAGGAGAGGGAGACATAAAGAAAGATAGAGAGAAAGAGAATGAGTAAGAGAGAAAAAGAAAGGCAGAGGGAAGACGGAAGAGAGACACAGAGAGAAAGCAAGAGAGAGAAAGGTGCCCTCCTATCCCTCCTGAAAGCTGAGTCCTGTGACGGCTGAAAGAAAGATGGGGGGGGGGGGCAACCGGAGGCACAGAGAGCTGGGTGGATGCTTGCCTTAATCAGGTTTAACGCTCCATTTGATTTTCCAAGAGCTGAGCTGCAAAACCAGGAGTGGGGAGAGGCAGAGTGAGAGAGAGAGAGAGAGAGAGAGAGAGACAAAAGACAGAGAGAGCATATGTTTGTGTATATGTGTGTGTGTGTGTGTGTGAGAGAGAGAGAGAGAGAAAAAGAGAGTGCGTGTTTGTGTATGTGTGTGTGTGTGTGAGAGAGAAACAAGAAGGCTTTGTAGAGAATGCAGAGGCAAAAAAAAAATCATTGTCATCTTCGCTTGCCTAGACTATGTAGTTATCTTTGAAAGGCAGTTATTAAGATGGCTTTCTTGTCTGTTTCACACATTCCAGGGGGTGAGTGTTGAGGAGCAGAAAAAAAGAGAAACAGAGAGCGAGAGAGAGAGAGAGAGAGAGAGAAGGGTGGGAGGAGGACAGAGGGAAGAAGGAAGGGGGAGTAAGAAGAGAGAAGAATTAGTGAAAGGAGAGAAAGAGTTCAGAGAGAAAGAGAATGAGAGCGATGGAGCTAAGCATAGAGAGGTTGAAAGAGAAAGAGAGACAGAGAGAAAGAAAGAAAGAGAGATGAGCCAGGAGGAAATGCATTAAAAATGGAGGTAGAGAAATCAAAAGGAAAGGGGGAGAAACATAGAGGGGAAGAAACAGAATGAGAGAGAGTGGGGAGAGAGAGAATCCAGTAATGAATGAGGAGTGGTGAGAGAGGAGGTGGTGATACAAAAGAAAGGAGCAGAGAAGAGAAGAAAGGAAAGAACAGAAGAGGACAGAAGAGGAGAGGAGAGAAGAGAGGAGAGGACAGGAGAACAGAGTAGAAGAGAGGAGAGGAGAGCAGAGGAGAAGAGAGGAGAGGAGATGAGAGCAGAGGAGAAGAGAGGAGAGGAGAGGAGAGGAGAGGAGAAGAGAGGAGAGGAGAGGAGAGGAGAGGAGAGGAGGTGGCTATGGACATGGCTGCTACAGAAGCCTGCTCCTGCCATATGCTGGCGTGTGGGCTGCCAACTTGCCACAAACATACAGGTGAGGGCACCATATGGGCCTGCCGAGAGGTGCCAATCCCAGGCTATGGCTGTGCCAGAAGTTTGCTGCTTGCTCCTGAGCACCTGAGCATTCCCTCGTGTCGCATAAATGATGCGCTCCCACACACCTGATCACTCAATCAGCTGCTGCGGTGGACAGAGGTGCCATGTCACACACCAAGTAGATATCACACACATACGCACACGCATACACCCATCCCCCTACATGAACACACATACACAGACCCACACACATTCAAATATACTCACACAAGGAGGAATGTTTGTGATGGTTTATAATCTCATCACAAAAAAAAAAAATGTCCCCCCCCCACACACACACACACACACACACACAGTCTGTCTTACCCATATTTTCTCAGAAACACACACCATCACACTCCCACACACAGGCACTATATTCCTCTAAACTGTTTTAATTCCTCCATAAGTTACTGTGAGTATGTGTATGTCTGTGTGTGAGTGGTACAGAATGAGCGAGCGGGTGGTATGAGTGTGTGTGTGTGTGTGTGTGTGTGTGTGTGTGTGTGTAAGAGAGGCAGCGGGAAGGCAGCGTTTGCTAATTCCCACCCAGTCACACGTGAAATGAGCTTGTGATCTAACCCCCCAACCTGCGGGGCTGCCGTGCAGTGGGGAGCCCGCCTGCCTGCCGTGACGGAGCGCGTCCTCGGGAAGAAATTAATAAAACGCCACCGCGCTGTCACCGACTCAAACCCCCTCCCCACCCCACCCCCTACCCAACCCTCCAACCCCCAACAACCCCGCCCAACCCACCACTCCACTCTTCTCCACCCTCTTCCCTCCCTATAAGACACAGGCGGAGGCAACGCTGCAACTCCAGCAGAGGCTGCCGCTCTGTTCCTGGGCTCTCTGATACAAGATGCCAGGTGGGGGCGGGTTGGGGGGGAGATTGAGGGGGGGGTGAGGGGGTTGGGTTGGGCTGACGTTGGCGCTGATGCCGAATCTGACGCCGAACGAAGTAATGTCATATGCCAGGCACGCAGTCAGCCATCGGCAGGTTACAGACAGACAATCTCTACTTAATTTCCAATAATAACTGCAGCGGCGGGGGATAATCACAACACGATCGGCCGCCATCGCAATCGCCGCCGCCGCGCACCGCCGGGGCCCATGCTGTCATCATCTTTTCATTTCTCAGCCCTTTTGTTTCCTTAAGTGCCTGCGCCCTTCTGATGTTGGAGTGCACATACACACAAAAAGATGTGTTTACATGAACAAACACACACACACACACACACACACACAACACACACACCAATGTACACAGAGATTAACGAAAGTATTGTGGGACAAAAAAATCATCCCTCCTATTTCAAGTCTGTCAACTAACAAAGGTATTTTGGCACTGTGAAGGAAAGTCTGCACAAGTATAAGTGTGTGTGTGTGTGTGCATGTGTAGAGTGTGTATACTTTGAAGGGGTTCATAGCCATGCCTGCCATTTTAACTCGGACAGACTTATCACGGGCGCCACGCAAGTCAGTGCCAGACCCAAGCCGTGTGGCACCTGCCACTGGCCCCATGCCAACTCTTTCTGCAGCTGACAGAGTCCGTCGCCAGTCCTGCCCGCCTCCCAGCTCATCTCCCCATGGCATCCGCTCCGCTCGCCTGCCTGCCTGCCTGCCCACACTTTCTATTGGCACCGGTGCTCCACACGTACGCCTGAACATAAAAGCCTTGACCCTGGCCCTTCTCCCAGCATCTCAGTCTCCCCCTCACACACCCAGCCTATGGAGGAAAGAGAGACAGACAGAGACAGAGAGACAGAGAGAGACAGAGAGAGAGAGAGAGAGAGAGAAGGAAAGAAGGGGATGAAGGGATAAAGACAGAAGGAGAGGGAAAACCAGAGAGAGGGAGAGGGAGAGACAGAAAAAGAAAGAATGATGGAGAGAGAGAGACAGAGAGAAAGACAGAGAGAGAGAGAGAGCAAAGCAGGTAGGAGATGATAGGAGGGGAGGAAGAACAACAGCAGGAGGTGATATCCACACCTTCCCCACACCTTCTCTCCTCCAGCCACCAGCTGCCAGATTTCTGTATCCAACCCCACAGTGGAGCACAGCACAGCGCAGCGCAGCACAGCGGCACTCGGGCTAAATCCTACGCTAGGATTGATGGGTTTCCCACTGAGCACCATGGCTCTGCTCACCCCCTACACCTCCCTCCCCCAACACACACCCCTCTCATCTCATCTCACACCCACACCCACACCCGCTCCCCCCCCCATACCCCAACACACACACCCCTGGCTAATCCGCCAGGGGTGCAGGGAATCACACTCCGAAATGTCATTCTGCCATTCCAGAGGATTCGGCAGGCAGGCAGGCCTGCTCTCTATCTACAGGGGAGCATCTGTTAGCTATAGCTCGACATACACACACACACAAACACACACACAAAGATACATGCATGTGTCTGTGTGTGTGCGTCTGAATCCATATCATCATGTCCGGGCCTATCTGCCACATGAACCTGTCTCATCTACACAAGCAGGAGATGGATGGAGACCTTCTCAGTTGTCTGTACATGTGTGCATGTGTGTGTGTGTGTGTGTGTGTGTACGTAATTCAGTGTGTGTGTGTGTGTGTGTGTGTGTGTGTGAGTGAGTGTGTTTGTGTGTGTGTGTGTGTTTGTGTGTGAGTGTGTGTGTGCGCGCGTGTGTGTGTGAGAGCGTGTGCATGTGTGAGTACGAGTGAGTGTGTGTGTGCGAGTATGTGTGAATGTGTGCGTGTGAGTGTGTGTGTGTGCGCGTGTGTGTGTGAGAGAGTGTCTGAGTGCGAGAGAGTGAGTGTGTGTGAGTGTGTGTGAATGTGTGCGTGTGCGAGCGTGCGTGTGTGTGTAAGTGTGAGACAAAGATGAGCAGACTGAGTATGACATTTCATATAAACCCCTAAAGAGACAGAAATCTGCCCCTCATCCACTCATTCATCATCCAAAGAGAGAGTCAGAGAGAGAGAGAGAGGTAGGCGAGGTTTGCTTGTGTGTGTGTATGTGTGTGTGTGTGTGTGTGTGTGTGTGTAAGGGACGTGAAGACTCACCTGTGCACTGGCCCGGGTGCTGCACTGTGATGTCTTTGTCCTGCCGGCAAGCGATGGTTCTCAGCTGGCACTGATCAGCGTACGTCACCCCATCAGAACCGCACACCTGCACCCGAACACACACACACACACACACACACACACACACACACACAGAGTTTTGTATTCATTCTGTTCCAACACTCACAATGACACAGGCTCATATCCAAGCTGACAGCCTTCCAGGTTTCCCTCTCCTCACACACACACACACACACACACACACACACACACACACACACACACACACACACGCGCACCCACACATGCAACCTCGCTCTGAAGAAGCGCACCTTGTATCATCTAGATGAACAAATCTCATCTCAGACACCTGGAGTCCCATACTAGTGTTACATACCGAAGCTAAGTGACTAGACTGGCTATCTAGCGACTGGCTAATGCTAGCGTCTCTGTGCCAGGGCTGAGGGACACACTGTCAGTGCTGGTTGGCACACTGACCTTGGTCTTGTTCTTTTCATTGCAGTCAGGGGACGGGCACTCGCAGTGGGCATGGCCATTCTCCTCTATGCAAGAAGCGCCAAATTTGCACTCCAGCTTGTCACACGATGTAGGCGCCTCTGGCCCTGTTGTGTATAGAGACACATGCGCATACACATACACACACACACACACACACACACACACACACAACAAAGCATGTAATCAGTATTCATAATCAGTAAACACATTTTCATTCACTCGTGACTTTCACATCATTTAAACACACACACACACACACACACATTTGACATCTGACAGTTCCAGTCTGCCACAACGCATAAAAAACACACCTCCGCCCCACAGTGCTAGCTAGCATTAGCATCAAGCTGACAGACCCGGATCAAGATCAGGAAGCCCCAGATGACAGGACTTTTTGATGCCTCCGGCCAGCACTGGGGGCCCCCTGGCATCCTGTGCGGTCCTTCCCTTCAACACCTCGCTTTCATGCCTTTTCATCCACCATGTGTGTGTGAGAGAGAGAGAGAGAGAGAGAGAGAGAGAGAGACCCCACAGGGGAACCCCCGCTTTGCAGGAGGTGGCGTGTGTGTGTGTGTGTGTGTGTGAGGAGGAGGGCTATAGGCTTCATTAAGCACTTGACTTCCTGTCGATATCAGCCAGCCGTGCGATTAGGGGGATGCGCTAACCTGGCACAGAGGGTGCCCGCATTGGGCCCACGAGCTGCTACGCTACCCCTGCCGATAGCTTAGCTCAATTAGCTTAACAGCTTTTCCCAGTGGTTCGCCCCTCCACGTTGTTTTCGGTCGACTTTGGATGGAGAGGAGAGCGTGTTAAAGGGATAGCTACTCATCTGTGAAGTGAAACGCTGCCTGTCACTGCCTGTCCTCAGACTGTTAAACCTCCCTGGTAAACAACGGAGGGACTTGGACCAAATGTTTAGCAGTGCTACTCAATGCGAGTAAATAGAGATCAGTGATTTTTCAGGCCAATGACATTGACACCAAAGGCACATAGTTCAGAGCTGCCTTGACCTACAAAACCTGACATGGTCCACATTCCTTAGTGTTACTATGGTAGTTTTTTTTCTCTTGTGGATACAACAATCCCTTTAAGAGATTTTGAACATCCCTGTGGAAATGTGTGGAACTATTTCTCCACAAAGCCTCTTCCCGCATCCAAAAATACTTCAGACCATGATGACACGGTAATTACCCAACAGCATCCAAAATGGAAAATAAATGGGATTTGGGGAACATATGGCGTCATAACCCCCGGCTTTAGCGCCTGAACTGAAGACAAATGAAGGGCTGCTCGGCGGGAACCTCAGCAGCAGCTGAGGCCATTAACATACAGCAGGGAAAGGCCACGGATGTCTGCAGAGACTGACAGTTGAGGAGAGAAGAGAAGAGTTCCCTCACTATCTCTCTCTCTCTCTCTCTCAATCTCTTATTCATTCACTCATCTCACTCTCTAGCTGCTGGGGCTGCTGTCACCTGCTCTTGTATTCTCTCTGTTTTTTCTCCTCCATTTTCTTGTCATCTTCCTCTCTTTGTCCATCGTGTTCTTCATCCCATCTTTGTCCACCCTGTCTCACTCCCTTTTTTTTGCTTTCTTTTCCTGCCTCTGTTCATCTCTCTCTTTCTGTCAATCCCTCTCTCACACTCTCTGTCTAACATCTCTCTGCTGCACCGGTGGCACCGGCGGCCGCTGGATCCATAGCAGGATGCTGGGTGGCGGCTGGCCGTTGGCGCCGGAGGTTCCTTACCTTTGTCGCAGCCGCTCATGCCCATGCGGCTGCCGTCTGGACACACGTTACACTTCATGCCCTTGACGCCCGGCTTGCAAGAGCAAGGCCAGACATCTGCTCACAGTCATCCCGCACCGAGCCGCCCGCGTCACAGTTACAGGCTACAGGTGAGAGAGAGAGGAGAGAGAGGAGAGAGAGGGGAGAGAGAGGGAGGGAAGAGGGGAAAGAGGGTAGGGAGAGGATGGTAAAGATGGGGGTAGAGATGGTTGGGGGGTGGGGGGGGGCATAATCAAGCATTAATTAGGGATTAGTTTGGCACTGATGGTGTTTGTGAGTATGGCCACAGCTGCAGTAATCCTGTTGCTGTTGATCACATTTCCAGCCTCACCTCACCATTTGCCCACACAACTCAATCCACAGCTATGTACATAGACAAGCAAGGACAAGAAAGTAGACTAGCGCACACACACACATACACACACACACACACACAGACACAGACACACAAACACACACACACACTCACTCACTCAGTCCCTCTCACGGAGATGTTTTAAAGGTGACCCGTCAGTGACAGGAACTCTAAAGCCTGTGTATGTGTGCTGGAGGCAGGGGTCAGGGTGAGTTCAGCCTGGGTGATGGAGATGCTGGGTGAAAGAGGATCAGTACAATCACCCTGCTTGCCCTGAGGGAAGACACCAACCACTTCCCGCTGTGGGAATCAATGCTTGTTTTTTGTTTTGTTTTTTCAACTTTTTCTACTTTGTAGTGACTCACAGGGGCGCACACGCACACAAACAAACACACAGAGCCACACGAACAAACAAACACACACACACACAGCCACAAACACACACACACACAGCCGCACACCTGCGCTCCCTTGCTTGTCTGTTTGTTTGTGGATCGAGGCAAGGGGGTCAAGCGGCGGAACAAACTCATAGATTTCCTGGCGGTCTCAAAAGCTCAAAGGCATTTGTCAAATTGCTTCTGTCAACATAAATCTCTGTCAAGAGTTGAATGGCAACAGCCTCTGCAATAGACAGTCCTCTTTGCTCTTATCCCCCGGGGCAAAGGTGTGCATTCAGCTGTCAGAAGGTATGCGGTTTGCAGGGAGCACCCTACCACAGACTTAGCTGAGTCACAGAAGGTAATTACTGGTCAAGGTCTCTCACGGATGAATATGGGTCTGCCGCAGTGCCACCCCATCAGTTGGTGCAGAAAAATAGATCAGAACTGCTTTTGAAAATGCAGAAAATGCTCTTTTATCTCTCTTTGACCTCCAGGGCACTCTGACTATGTGCCGTTTGACGTGTGTTGTAAAGATCACAACAGGTAGTTCTATGCAGAGTCTATAAATGGGAGTCTTTACGTATAAAAAAAGGGTGACAAGGCAGACAGCATAGAAAGAAACAAACAAACAAACTAGCAAAAGAGACAGAGAAGAGAAGCGGAAGGAGAAGACAGAAGAAGAGGGGCGGAGTCTTACGTGTGCAGCCACTCATGTTCTCGGTGACGATGCCGCGGAAGTTCCAGAAGCCGGGCTCGCATCGGTCACATTTGAGTCCGCCAACGCCAGGCTTGCATGAGCACTGGCCACTGGTGGGGTCACAGGTGCCGCTGTAGGACCCGTAGCTGTTACACTGGCATGTGCCTGGGCACGGACAGATAGGCAGGCAGAGGAAAAGAGCAAGGGGGGGGGGGGGTTGGCACATTTTAGGACACTTCTGTTTGCTACAGGAAGCACAATATTATCGTAATAAGATGATAATGCTTTGAAATCACTTGTCGTGATTGCAATTAAGACTTGTAATTATCATTTTATGATTGTGAATTAGACAAGCCGGGGAGGAGTTTGGCTGTCTGGGTAGTATTTTGTTGTTGCTATTTTATGAACAGCGCTTCAGCAGAACGGGCTAAATTTGAGAGCATTCACAGTGTGAGCTGAGGATAACAGGGCAAATATTGATGCGATGCGTACTTGGGCAACCGGCCAGTCCCACACCCTGTGAGGCTGTCTTGTTGTCTTCACAACAGCCGTAAACCGTCTGACTGCAGTGCTGGGGCGCGTTGAGCTCAGGGGGAGCCGTGGAGGCTGTGGAGGGAGGGAGGGAGGGGGAGAGAGACAGAGAGAGAGAGAGAGAGAGAGAGAGGCAGAGAGAGAGAGAGGCAGAAGTAAAGAGATAGGGACAGAGAGTGGATGAATTAAAAAAAAAATCTGTAAGACAACCAAGAACTAGAAAATACAAATAAAAACCAAGCGATTCTGAGAGCATTTCTTTAAGACTAATTACACCCCACAATCTTCCCCAAACAATGCAATTTGGAGGAACACAAAAGGAGTAACCGGGGGCGACGCAGAGGTGGTATGGTAGCTGTCTGCTGCGGAGATAACAATTCTATTTACACTGCTGCACAACAATTCACAATCAGGGACAAATGATGCTATTACCAGTAGCGGCACGCAAACAATGGCAGCCCTACCGCATTTGCAAACAGCCTGACATTTGACACATCCCATGGGCGTGTAACTCCATTCATTTGCACTTGTCTGGGACACAGAAGTGGAAGAGGCATGATGGACTGAACTAGTCCTATACATATCTGTGTGAGTGAATCAGTGTGTGTTTGCGTGTGTGCGCGTGTGTGTATGTGTTTGTGTGAGATCGTGTGTGAGTCGGTTTGTGTGTGAATGAGTGAATGAGTGTTGGTGATAAAGGAAGAAAAAAAAAAGCACGGGAGAGAAAGAATGTGTTTTCTGTGCGGGTGTGTTTTTCTTCGTGTGTACATTCATTTACAGCTGTGTGGGTGTCAGCCCAGTTTTTCCCC
>PYXC01000046.1:962500-965000 GCA_015244755.2 Tenualosa ilisha
AGGGAGGAAGGGCAGTCAATTCATTAGCTCCAGACTGGACACACTATGGCTAGGCTATGCCAAGACCGAGTCTGGTACTCCATGTCCAAGTCACAGGGCACACACTGTATATGCCTTTTTCTTTTAACCCTCACACACACACACACACACACACACACACACACACACACACACACACACACATACACACACAGGCTCAAGAGTGCAGATTCTACAAATGCATTGACTACCAACACTGTTAAGCTACAGCTTTTCTCTCTTTTATTCATACTCTCTCTTTCTTTCTTTCTTTCTCTCTCTCTCTCCCTCTCCCTCTCTTTCTCTCTCTCTCTCCCTCTCTTTCTCTCTCTCTCTCTCTCACACACACACACACACACACACACACAGGCTATGGGCAGCCCACTTCAAGTAACACCTCCAAGCCTCTGACAGGGATCTCAGTGCAGGGCTGGAGCAGGGGAGCTGGGGCTGGTGGTGGTGGATTGGGTGGAATGAGCGGGTGGTGTTCAGACAGACCTCATTCCTCATTCCACGGGAGCATGTGAAGCTCCATCAAGTATTCAGTACACACCGCATCTGATCAGCCACAGTGTAAAGAAGCTGTTTTATATGATATTTACCCATACACACACACACACACAGAACAACACAGTCCCTCTCAAACACACATACACATACACACACACACACACACACACACACACACAGAACAACACAGTCTCTCTCAAACACACATACACATACACACACACACACGCACACACACACACACACACACAATCTTTCCTGGGGCTCTCTTACAGGTTCTGAGCAGTGGGCCAGTAATGGTAATCATTTCCATGAGCGAAATGCACTTCTGGTCACCTGAGCCACGCGTTTTTTTTGTGCAAGCTAGGCAAGAGACGGCTGTTTTACCACCACCACGGCAATAACATTCATATTCAGCCTGCACAAGGGAAAAAAAGAGACATAACAAATAGAATAAATAAATATAAAGGGATGGAGGAGCAGGACAGCGAGAGCGAGAGAGGGTGTGTGTGTGTGTGTGTGTGTGTAGGGGGGCGTCTAATTAGTTGCTGTACTTTGATGTCAATGCCACCCGCAATGCAGACGAACCTTTCAATTAGCCAAGCCGGTGTAGACGTCCGCATCAGCTATTCTCAAAGTACTTCCTGCCTGCTCTTAGTCGATCACATCTTAACAAGAGTCCATTTAGCTCAGGGATTTCCATTAAGACCAAAGAGGAAAGGCAAAACACACAGACAAATAGAGTGGGAGAGAGAGAGACAGAGACAGAGAGAGAGAGAGAGAGAAAAAAGAGGAGTGGGAAAACAAACAAAATGGGGACTTAGACAGTTATAAAGAGGAAATAAACAAATAAACTGCATTAAAAAAAGGAGAGAGCAAGGTGAGAGAGACAGAAAGGGTTAGCGCTCTGGGGTGTAGAGAGAAAGAGAGGAAGAGAGAGAGAGAGAGATAGAGAGAGACAGAGAAAGATAGCAATGACTGGAAGACAGAGAGAGAGAGAGACAGAGAGAGAGGGAGAGGAAAAGAGAAAAACATGAAGACAGATATTGAAGGGGAAAGGCAGACAGTGAATGACCTTCAGGCTGCCGCAGGTTGTCTCACGCAGTTCACTATCAATAATGGGGCGCGGGCTCCCCTCACCTGAACACAAACTGACCTTCCCCATCACACACAGTCGGTGAAAGTCAACAGTGATATGTATCACCGCAGCTGGACACACCTAGTCTTTCTCTCTCTCCCTCACTTTCTCTGTCTATCTCTCTCTCTTTCTCTGTCTGTCTCTCATCTCTGTCTCCTCTGTCTACACTGTATCCATCTCTCTCTTACACACAAGCAGATACATAGACACAAACACATACACACACACACACACACACACACATAGTAGATATTCTTTCTGTCGAGTGGAATGTTACCCTTTTGAAAGACACCTACATGTTTTCATGCATGAACAAGCAGGGCAAAAGAGTGAAGAGAGAACTGAGGGAAGAATAGAAAACAAACACTCCTCTCTCTCTGACCCTGTCTGAAACACTCATACGCAGGCACGCGTGCTCCTTGGCACACGGCTCCAACACACACAGCAGGCGTGCATGTTGCTTCTGTGGTTCTGTTTGTTTTCCATTTGTCACACTTCAGACAGTCTCCACTCCGAAGCATTAGACAGCGTGTACGACCAAATCGAGCCTCGACGCAACAAAGACAGAGATAGCATGCCGCCGCAGGATTCTGGAGAGCACTGGAACGCCGTTCGCCGAAGCCGTCGAGAGGTGATGGATGACCTCAACGCCATGCGGCTCATTCTCGACACCTGCACCCCACACACAAACCCCACCCGCTCCATCCACGGGCCTTGCCCTCTCTCTGTCGCAGACTCACCTTCAACCCTGCCCTCATCCTCTCTGTTAATAGAAACACTAATTCCATCCCACTAGGCACCCACTAACCGCAAATAACCACATATTGATATTGC
>PYXC01000046.1:970000-987500 GCA_015244755.2 Tenualosa ilisha
CCTCCCATGGCGCGGCGCTGAGCTGTGAAAACACGCGCGTGCGGCTTCGCAAACGGCCACCTTCCTCTGCGCCTCTTATCCCCGCTCCCAAACGGTCGTCATCTGCCATCTGCTTCAAAGACAGTCCTCCGTCATCCGTACTGGAAGCGCAGATCACAATTGAGATCAATGGCTTGTGGGAGCCATGTGGAAACTCTACTCAGCACTGTTTAAAACCTGGCTTCATTGGCCAGTTCGAGTCGAGGGGCCTCACCATTGTCAGCCTCCAGGTATGGGTGCAAACAAACCTGCAAACATTGCACACAGCTGCTTTTCCCATTCAATTCAATCAGCGCCACCGTTCGTTAAGCCTATCTGGCCCCTGTGGAAAAGCCTGCATTTGATATCCATGATTCATGCAGGACAATTAATCACCTACCGAAAATGCGATTTCCGACCCTGGTGGGTGTGTCAGTTTTCCCCTCTCGCTCACTCGTTCACTGTTTTTTCCTAATTACACCTGGAAGATTGCATTAGAACAAACCGTTATCGCTTTCAATTAGGAGGGAGCCAGTAACAGCTGCTGATTTACTGCTAATGGAGACGCCGGCCGTGCATAAGTCTCCCCCATCGCGCCATGCCGTTAACAACCGTTTATTACATCTTAATAAAGTACCCTGTCTACTTACACCCTCCTATTGCAAAGCTTCTCCCAAAGGAGGAGAGTTGTTTTTTATTCAGAAGTGGCCCACACAAGGACCTTGTTTCTGAAGTCCTGGAGCATGTGGTCGTGCTGGAAGGGATTGAGACGGCCGGTGGGGTGGGGGTGGAGTGGGCTGCTGTATTCTGGGGTGGGCAGATGTTGGTGACGGGCAAGAAGCACTTGCCAACTGGTGGGCTGAGTGTCAGGAGGGTAGGTGTGAGGGTGGAGAGAGAAATAGAGAGAGAGAGAGAGAGAGAGAGAGAGAGAGAGAGAGAGAGAGAGAGGGGATGGCAGGCCGGCTGCAGATTGCGTCTGTCTTTATCAGGGCTCTGCGTGGACGATAACAGCACTGCTTTATCTCTTCCACCTGCTCCTCTGCCATCGCTCCCCATTTTCCTCCTCCCCTCTCTCTCTCTCTCTCTCTCTCTCTCTCTCTGTCTGTCTTGCTCTTCCTCTCTTTAATACACCCACATACACCTCAGTGCAACCTGTAAACAGCAGTACCACATACAATCCTCTCCCCTGGGGACAGTGTGTGTGTGTGTCTGTGTGCCTGTGTGTGTGTGTGTGCATTTGTGTGTGTGTTTGTGTGTGTGTGTGGAGAGAGGAAAGAGAGATGAATATGGGGAGGGAGACATAAGTGGTTGGGTAGCAGGGGGAGGAGGAGAAAGAGAGATGGAGTGAGAGAAAGAATGAGAGAGAGAGAGAGAGAGAGAGGAAGATAGATAGAATGAGCTGCAACTAAAGATGTGCTGGAAGGGGGAGGGGACTAAAATCTAAACCAGGGGAGGTAAAGAAAAAAAGAGGGAAAATGAAAAAAAGAAATGCAGAAAGAAAGAGTGAGCAAACAGAGGAATAGGAAAAAAAGAGTGAGGGAGAGAAAGGGAGAAAATTGAAGAAGGAGAAAAAGAGGGGATGAGAGAGAGAAAGAGAATGATAGAGAGAACAAATGTGGAAGGAGAAAGCGAGAGAATGGGAGAACGAGAAGAAGAGGGATAGAGAGAGAGGGAAAAAACGGGGGAAAGAGAGAGCAGAAGAATGAGGTAAAGCACTGGAATGAGAGAGTGGGATGGAGCAGGGCCTTGAGGAGCCCCATCAGGCTGATGGATGGGGAGCTAGGTGTGTGTGTGTGTGTGTGTGTGTGTGTGTGTGTGTGTGTGTGTGTGTGTGTGTGTGTGTGTGTGTGTGTGTGTGTGTGTGTGTGTGTGTGTGCAGCAGGAGAAAGCAGAGCAGGACTGGGGGACTGGGGGGAGACAGAAGCTTAGGAGCAGTGATGTCTGACATGGCCGTGAGCCAGAGCAGGGACAGATCCTTAACATTTAACGCTGGAGAGGAGTGTGTTTGGGTTTTGTGTGTGTGTGAGTGTGTGTGTGTGTGTGTGTTTCTCTCTCTCTCTCTCTCTCTCTCTCTATGTGCTGTAGATGCATCTCTGGGGAAGCAGCTGCACAGGCAGCCCAACTCTACTCCACTCCATCCAGCTCCTGTTCATTACACTCTCTCCCTGTTCGTCAACCTCTTCTTCTCCTCCGCTGTGTTTGCTCATGTCCCTTTCTTTCTCGTTTATTCTCCACTCTATTCTCTCTCCCCCTCCCTCCCACTCTCTCCCTCGCTTACTCTGCCTCCCCCCTCCATCCCTCCCTCTCTCTCCCTCCCTCCCTCCCTCTCTCTCTCTCTCTCTCTCTCCATCCCACTCTCTCCCTCTCTGTCCCTCTCTATCCCTCTCTCTCTCACATCCCCTGTCTGTGATTTCCCTTCTTTCTCTACTGCCACTCATCAGTCGTCTGCATTTCACCAGTTCTGACAGTGACCTATATTCCTCTTATAACAAACACATATCATTTCTTCCAAATGCTTTATTTCTTTTTTTTTTCTCCTCCCTCTTTTGCCTTGATGGTGTCTTGCCTCTTCTCTCATCTCCTGGTAATAATATATATGAATTGCCTGGCAGAGTGGTCTCAGCTTCCATTAGTTCAGAGGGCCTCTGCCAGCCAGGCAGACAAGGTCACCCGCCACTCAAACATTAAAAATAAATATATGAAAAGCATAAAAAATGTCATCACCGTTGCTATCGGAACCGCACCTGAGCTATGAAGATAACGGCATTTTTACGCCTCCCCCCGCCCCATTTCTGCCAGCATGCTCCCGAGCAGAAAAAGAAGCGGAAAATTATGGCGTGTGAGCACACACAAACTCACACACACACACACACACACACACACCACTACTGTCCCCCACCATCTCCACTCATTTACACACCCCCACCACCTCCACCCCCTGCTGCTCACACATAAACATGTACGATCACACTCGCCCACTCACACACACTGTTCTCTCCCACCCCCACAACGCCTGCAAGTACCAGCCCCCCCAACACCACACACACTCCCCACCCGCAGTTGTAATTTCAGCAGTGAGTGCAGAGGCCGGTGTGAATGAGATTGGGTAATTAATGTAGGGTGATAACACAGGCCGGATGGTAGCACAAGTGTGTGTGTGTGTGTGTGTGTGTGTGTGTGTGTGTGTGTGTGTGTGTCAGTGTGTGTGTGTATAAGTGTGTGTGAGCCATGAGTCCTTGTACAAACAGACACAAATACGGCAGCCCCATCTCAGACGGCAGATTAGCCGTCGGCCCCATGGCCCTTTATTGCCCCGGTTCCGCTGACGCTGGGTTCTGTGGGGACTCTTTGCCATCAATAGCGTTGCATTACTGACAATAGTGTCGCTACCTGGCAGACAGGCCTCACCCTCTGCCCCCCCCACCCCACCCCACCCCCGCCCCCAGCCTCTGCTTCGGCCTGGCCCCGTCCTTTTATTAAATACACACTGTTTATGACTCTCCTCCAGGCTGCACCGTTAGGAGCCCACTCCCACAAGCGGCTGCTCCAGATTGAGTTTGTCGACTTCAAATACCCTCCCCTCCCCCATCTGCTACCTCCACAAACACACACACACACACACACACAGAAACACACACAAACGCATACATACACAAAATTGCCCCCTCTCTCTCTCTGTCTTTTTGTTAAATGACATATTCCTATACGATTACATCCCGAATCCACAAGACGGAAATCATCAAAGGGGTGGGCTGAACAACACAGAAGCAGTTATTGCCTCATGAAGTCGCTATAAATGTCCCAGTCTGTGACACACGGCAACCTCTGCCTGTGCGAAGAATAATTGTGGAGATCTGTGTGGATCCATGTAAGCTAATCCAAGTCAACACCCACGTCACAATGTGTTGTGCGGCCGTGAAAATTCACAGCCCTCATATAGACCAGCCTAGTTTCCCGCCCTACCGGTCGCTCTCAAACAGAACACGCATCGCCGACAGGCACGCACACCAGGGCGTTTTTATGGTGACTTCAGCTAGCGCTAATCCTGTTTTACACACACACACACGCACAGTTTGACTGTTGTTTTTCTCTCTCAGATGACACAGAGTTACTGTGTGGGGGAAAAGTGTGAACATCAGTGCAGGGTGGGGTTGAGGAACACTGTTGCCTGTCGATGCCCTTGAGTGTTCCCTCCGTGGCTGGCGATGCTTAGGCATAAAATGCAAGGTGTATGCATGCAGGAAGCAAAATACGCTGACAATACACAAGGCTTCGTCTCCACTCCTTGACAGCTCACGCGCTCTCATGCTTATCCAAGGCTTTTGAGTGGAAAAGTACCGCGCCGTTGTTAGAGAACACAGCAAATCGCTTCTAGCAGGTTTTCTCATAGTGGAGGCATACAGACTACTACAGAGGGGCGTAGGAGGGGGAGGGGAGGTGTGTGTGTGTGTTTGGGGGGAGGGTGGGGGTGGGGGGGGGGATCTTCCTGGCTTGAAGATCATGGCCTCCAGGAATACAAAAGGGGGCTTTTGTTTTATTGATTTTCTATGTGTGACAACAGAGTGTGTCAGAATGCCACTGATCGTCATCGGTGAGTCTGACGAGCCAGATGCGCCACGCTGTGCTCTATGAGCAAATGCCAGTCTGTCTGTCTGTCTGTCTGTCTGTCTGTCTGTCTGTCTGTCTGTCAGTCTGTCTGTCTGTCAGTGGGCAGAGGCAACATCTCTGGAAAAGTGAGTCACACTACACAATAACTCTGAATTGAGGTGGTGATGTCACCCTCTTCAATTCTAGAGCTGAAGTGCATCATTATTATTATAAAATATATAAACACACACACACACACACACACACACACACACACAGATGGTGGTCAGGGACGAGGTTGTGGTGGTTGTGTTGGAGGTGCTAATGGTGGTGAGGGGAGGACTTCAGTGTGCTCTGAGAATGTCTTGCTAAAAAGCCTGAAAGCCAGGCATTGATGAAAGTGCACTGAGAGAGAGAGAGAGAAAGAGAGAAAGAGAGAGAGAGAGAGAGAGAGAGAGAGAGGGAGAGAGAGAGAGGGAGAGAGAGAGAAACCAGCAGTGTGTGTGTGTGTGTGTGTTTTTGTGTGTGCATGTGTATGTATGACAGAGAGTGGGCGTGTGTGTGGGTGGATTGAAAGTGAGGAGGCGGTGCATGCATAACCATACGCCATATGCCACTCTGTTTTGTGAGTGTTTGCGAGTGTGTGTGTGTGTGTGTGTGTGTGTGTGTGTGTGTGCTGACGTGGTGTGTAACTCACCACAAGGTCCCTTGTGCTGGATGCGGATGTGGCGCTGGAGGGCACAGCCCATGGCGCGCATCTCGCAGGGGCTGCCGTAAGTGTGTCCATCGCTGCCGCAAACGGGGTCGGGCACCTGCGGGCACGCCTCGGGGCACTCGCACACCGGCTCGCCGTTCTTCACCACGCACGTGGCGCCAAACTCACACTCCTTCTTCAGACAAGGGCTGGGCACATGGAGGTCTGCCGCCGGGAAGCACAGGGAGAGACACAAGACAACAAACGTCAGCACTGACCAGAGAGAAGAGACGGACGTTGGGGAGGGGGGGGTCGGGGTCAGGGTTGGAGGTGTGTGTGTGTGTGTGTGGGAGGAGGGGGGGGTCATACGGGAGAAAGACAGGATAGAGAGAGAGAGTTAATGGAGGAAGAGAGGGAGGAGGGGGGTAAAGGGAGAGAAGGAGTGATGATTACTCTCTGTTGGTGGTCAGAAGGAGGCACATAATAGGCACTTCTGTAATGCAGCTGTTCCATATTGTATTTCACTACGGAACTATTTCAGGAAACTCTCTGTAGGCTTCAATCCCTAACTAGATTTTCTGGCATTCAGTCAGTGAATAGAGATTGAAGGCAGTTCACCCAAGTATCTACCCACCAGGAAGTAATCGTATGCCTATTGAGAGTAGCCAGACACAAAGGCTAGGCTAGTGGGCATAGGCATGGCAACTGAATACGACTTGAATCATCTAACGTCACTTAGTGAGTTGCTAGGTTCCTCTCAGTGACTTCCATATTTGGGCAGGGCAAGACGGAGGTAAGGCTGAGATGTGCTCGTGCTTTGAGGGCCTGGGGCTCAGGTGTGCTGTGAGGTTGGGCTTTGACCTTCCCCACCGCTAACGTTATTAACCAAGAAGTGCTAAGCTCTCAGCAACAGGGACTGGGACTGTCACACTGCAGTAGAGCCACACACACACGCACACACATACACACACACACACAAATAAATATACCCACACAAATACACACACACTCACACACATAAATAAATACACAAACACACACACACACACACACACACACACACACAAATAAATATACACACACAAATAGACACACACACACTCACACACACAAATAAATACACAAATACACACACACATACACACACACAAAAAAAACACTGCTGCGGCTGGGGTTTTGGCCTCACTATTTGCATCTCACTGCGAGCCCAAGCAGACAGGCAGGCAGGCAGGCTGGTGCATCTGCCAGACAGAACTCCCTTATTAGGAGAGGGGAGAGGACTTTTGGGGGGATGAAGAGAGAGATGGCAACAACTTAGAAAATGAGAGCAAGTGAGAGAGAGAGAGAGAGAGTGAAGACCCGAGAAAAACAGCTTGGAAGGAGAAAAAGGGATCGCTCTTTGCTTAATAATTCAGAACATCAATGCTCCTGAGCCACACTCATATGAAATATGAACATCTCCTCTCTCCTTCTTTCTCTCCCTCTTTTTTCTCTCCTCCCATCCCCCTCTCTCCCTCTCTCTCTCTCTCTCTCTCTCTTTGGCCACTGTGTTGGAACTTAATTAAGCTTTGCAGTTAGCAGTGGCCCTGAGGTCTCGAGATGCCATGTTGTTGCCGGCTGCCAGGGAGTGGAGAGGGGAAGTGGGTCAGAGCGGAGCCAGAAGAGGTGCATCGTTCCTGGGGAGGGGCCGCATCATAAGAGGGGCCCCTTACCCCTCCACCACCATGATGAATTCTTCATGGCGTGGATTAGCGGACGGCCCTCGGATGAGGAAGTGAGCAAAGAGAGCTCAGCGTTTTGGTGGAAAAGGAGGGCCCCTTGGGAGATGACATGACCTTATCCCTGGAGATGAAAAAACACACACACACACACACACACACACACACACACACACACACACCAGTGCATATATCTCCAGACGGAAGATGGAAAGAAGGTCCTCATTAGTATGCCCTGCATGGCGGGAATACGAGGAGCATGTTGTGTGTCTGCACTTTCTAAACAGGGATTAAAGGAGGGAAGACAGTTCCCAAGCATTTGATCCAAAGTTTGTTGGCTGAAGGAGAAGAAATGAGAGTATACTGTATGAGTGTGTGTGTGTGTGTGTGTGTGTGTGTGTGTGTGTGTGTGTGTGTGTGCCAATAAGCACATGCAGAGTTGTGAGATTCTGTGCCTCTACCAACCCCCTATTGTGTGTGTGTGTGTCTGCCACACACATAAATTGCACTCTCTCTCAACACACACACACACACATCCTGTCGCGCTGTCATTACTGTAATTACGACGGGATTAGACGCCATCACGCTGACTGCTCCGTTTAAGCGCCCCGGCGTCATTACCGACGCGGGCATGTGTTCGACACCGCCAAGCAGCGCCGGCGGCAACCTCCGCATAAATCACCCGGTAGAATCGCAAGCACCCGCCGCAACCGCCGCAACCCTCGCTGCCACCACTGCCACCATCGCAAACGCCTCTTCCTCCATCTTCCTCTAACAGTGGCAGGCTGACAGACAACCCGCGGTGAGTGAAAATCGCCTGGTGTCAGGTCCTTTGTCAGCAGCTCATCCAGTGACGGGTGGGGTGGTTTGTTGCGCAGAAGAGCGGCGGTGTTATCTGGGATTTATTCACACCGCACTACACCTGCTGAGAACAAGCCTTCGATACACACTCACGAGTGCAAACACACATACACACACACAGACAGATGTAAGATTTTAAAAAGACAGGAGTATATAACTGTGGGGGTATACGACCCCCCATACCACCTCTAACCCTGGTCTAACGACTTCTCAATCCCCAGGTAAGATGGAGTTGTCTTAGGGGCCTGGGCCCCCGCAGTGGGACTCAGGCATGAGTGAGTGAGTGTGTATGTGTATGTGTGTGTGTGTGTGTGTGTGTGTGTGCTGGGAGAGTGCTCACTGTATCTTAACAAGACTCTCCACAGAGACTCAGAGAGAGAGAGAGAGAGAGAGAGAGAGAGAGAGAGAGAGAGAGAGAGAGAGAGAGAGAGAGAGAGAACCCTGTATGCCGCTCTGAGCTTTGCGGCCTGCTCCATCTGGGGCTGCTCTTTTAGCTCCATCCCCATGAAACCAGCACAACTCCCTGAGCTTCAACACTCCCCTTCACTCACACACACACACACACACACACTCACACACACACACACACACACACACAACCACCAACTCCTCCATTCTCATTACCTCCACCCAATCCCTTTTCCAACCAACTCAGAGGACACACCAAAGGGCACGCTATTTTTTCTTTTTTCTTACTTTTTTGTTTGGTGTTCTAACCAGGGGAGTGAAGAAAGAAAGAAGAAAGCAAGCTGGAACTGAGCTAAGATCAGCAGCGGTCACCCCTAAACCGTCACACCAGCGATTCCAACGCTTTTCGGCCCTGTTTAACACATCCCGAGGAGCCTGGAACGGGCGAGAAGACAAGCTCTCATTTTCTGAAATGAGAATGTTTCAGCTCAAGTGGCGGAACGTGGCTATTGATTTTCGTGTTGAGGGGACAAAAGCGTGAAAAGTGCTTTGAATCGGTGCATAAATATGTAAACGGTGGAACTGGGCCAATTTTTTTTTTTTTTTTTGGTGTGTGTGTGTGTGTGTGTTTCTAAAGGCTTCAAAGACACTCCCCCCCCCCCCTACTCACTGATCTTCTCCCTGCATCTGTGCGTCTAATGTCAGGCTTGGGACTGTGTGTGTTTGTGTGTGTGTGTGTGTGTATGTATGTATGTGTGCTTGTGTTTGTATGCTTACATCTCTGTGTGTATCCCTGCGTCTACGTTTGGTTATGAATGTGTTGTTCAGTGTGTCGTTTTGTGTCTGTGTGTGTGTGTGTGTGTGTTTGTGTTTGTATGTGTACAAGACTGTATGGACTGCATGGGCTTCTAGAAGGTTCAGCGACCCATTTCCCAGGGCCTGGCTCCCCAAAATGCAACTGCAGACTCTGATAACACACTGTGCCCTCCACTCTCGTTTCTTTTCTCTTCCTCCAACCAAAAAATAATAAAAAAAAGATGAAAGAAAAATGTCTCTCCTACTCGTTTCTTTTCTCACTGCTTTCTAGCTTTTACTTCTTCTTCTTCCCCACGTCTGGTGTCTGGAGGGAAGAAATTCCTCCAGAATTATTATTAAGTCAATGAAAGAATGAAAGAATGAAGGAATAATAGAAAGAATGAGGAGAAAAAAAAACAAAAAACGGCAGAAACTTGAGGGGTTCTCAGCGAAATAATCTCAAGCGCGGGCGCGATTACATAGGCTCGGAAACTTCCAGAAGCACTCCGTTCGTTTCGGTAATTGAGATGGCTCACATATTCTGTCTGTGTAAGAAAAGAGAAAAAAACTCTCTCTCTCTCTCTCTGTCTCTTTCTCTCTCTCTCTCTTTCTCACTCTATCTCATTTCCATTTTTTTGAAGGCAACGCTGCTCTTTGAAATCATGGGACTGCTGCTATCCTGGAGGCCTGTGAGACATTCTTCTGTGCTCAAGACTCCAGCTGCAGACAGTTGACAGCCATATGCCTCGACGGACAGGATGGGACGGGTGCCGTGAGCCAGGCTCTCTTTCTCGCCGGGAGTGAGGAGGAGAAGAAAGGAGAGGAAGAAGACAAATATAATGACACTGACGATGATGAAGAGGAAGGGATGCATTTCATGTTTTCTTGGGGGGAGTCGGGGGGGGGAGGGGAGTTCATTTGCACAAGATATGAAACTGTGGCACGTTCGTTCCCTCTCATGTGAGAATGATTGAAAAAGTGTGACACGCAAACAAGCAGGCAACCCCAGAGCCTCACAGAGGAACGAGTGCCGGTAATGGGTGTCTCAGTGAAAGTGTGAATAAGGATGTGTGAATGTGTGTGTGTGTGTGTGTTTGTGTGAATGAGTGTGTGTATGCTGTGTGTGTGACTGTGGAGAGAGATTAAGTACATTCTGGAGCAGGCGTTGGTACAGAGACACGCCTCAAGAAGACACAAATAGCTCCCTTACGTCAGGGCTGTAGGTGGGAAACACACACACACACACACACACACACACACACACACACACACACAATGATGGCATTTCTACCACCAGTACTTTCCCTCGGCAGTGTCCTCATGTTCTGTGAAGTGTTGCCGAATGCCAGTGCTTTGTCATTGCCTAGTAGTCACTCCTCTCTCTCTCTCTCTCTCTCTCTCTCTATCTCTCTCTCTCTCTTTCTGCCACATCCCCTTCTTCCCTCGTTCTTAGCCTCCACTGCTTTAATTAGCTCGCAATTCTGAAATAGAGACAGAGTCCCCGTAGGGGGACTGGATTGGTACCAGTGACAGCCTCCGTGGTTGTCATAGTGGCACTCCAAAAGCCTGGAGATGCGTAACCACGGGTCCGCAAACCACTTCTGACGCCTGTCTGCCCAACCAGAAGGCTTTCCATTTCTCTTCCTCCTCTTCTTCTTCTTCTTCTTCCTCTTTTCATTCAGTTTTTTTCCATGATTGGCTTTGAGTTTAAAAAAATAAAACTTAGACAATCTACTAGGGATTCACGCGTTCACCCCTCAGCTGGTACCTTGGGCCAAACACCTCGCCGCCCCCATCCGACATACACACACCGACACACACACACACACATACACACACACACACACACACATACACACACATCGACACCCACCCTTCCCTTGTTTCTCCTCAAAATGAAGTGCCGGGCACAAAATGGATCCTACTTGTCACTGATGCATGACATGTGCAAATGTGAACACTGAAAAAGCTACACTCATGCATATGGAGATTTCAATCTGCTCAGCGTCCCTTTCCTCTTCCTCCTCCTCCTCTTTCTCCGTCTGAGGATTATCTCGCTGGTGTGAAAGGGTGGAGTAACTGCTCCTGACTCTTTCTCTCTCCACCCATACAAAGCTGCAGACAATCCGGCTTTCACCCCACGCACAGCCAGCTAATAGGAGAGGGACTTATTGCTTGCAGCAGGCCATCTCCACCGCCCGAGACACACACATCACTTACACACGAGAGTGCCCATTCGGATGTTCAAACACACACACACACACAAGTACATACACACACACACACACACAATAGCACGCACACATGCACACACAAACACACACACACACAAAAGTACGTACACACACAAAAGAGCACGCACACATGCACACACATACACACACAAAATAGTACACACACACATAGACACACATACACATACACCCTCCCAGCTCTGGCTGAGGGCAGAAACATTTATTAGGGTGTAGCAGGAGAGAGGTGCTGGTGCGGCGGGGAAATAGGGGAAATATTAGCATTACACTGGGAGGAATCCCCCAGAGGCAGTGTTTGGTTTCCGCTGAACACTTATCATCGCCGTAATGGCTGCAAGGGACTGCGACTCTCCCTGGCCACGCTATGAATTTAAACGAGGAACTTAGTTTTGTCTTCTCGGCTACGGCACGGAAAAATGACGGCAACAATATGAGGTGCACTACCTTGAAATCCGTAAGAGGCACCAAAGGGAGAAAGGCACTGCGGGGAAAGGAACAACAAAAAAATGGAGGGATGCAGGGAGGGAGGGAGGAAGGGAGGAGTGAGGGGAGGAAAAAAAAGAGTGAAAGAGGACATTTAATAAACACACCACACACATAGACATGCAGGACACACACACACACACACACACACACACACACATGAGAAATATCAACATGAGCCTCCCCCCTTCTCATGTGGAGCACAAACACATTTCCAACCATCCACATTTGTGTGTACTGTAGAGCTCAGAGAACACAGAGGCTGAGTGTGTGAGTGTGTGTGTGTGTTTGTGTGTGCGTGTGTGTGCCTGTGTGTACGTGTGTGTGGGGTGGGGGTGGGGGGGGTCACAACAGATGGGTTGAAGAGAGACACGGAGGGGAGAAACAGTATATGAGACATACAAAAAAAAAGGAGAGAGGGAGAACAGAGAATGAGGAGAGAGGGAGAAGAGAGGTGGAGGAAGAGGAAGTGGGGAGAACAACCCAGGTATAGCAGAGATGGACCTTGCATAATGTTGAACAATGACACACACACAAAGGGCTTACATATTGTATACAAACACACACATACGAATACACACACACGCACACAAAGAGCATACATACCGTATGTACACACACACGAATACACACACACACACACACACACACACACACACACACAAAGATGTGTAACCTAGTGAAGTGGGGGCATCGTCTGAGGCACCGTGACCTACATTCCTCACTGCTCACACACACACGCGCACACAGAGAGAGAGAGAGACAACGCGTTCGGCTGTGCTGAATAGAACCCAGCCCTAGTGTAACATACCTCATTAGCTGCTACACATCTCTCCCGGCTCTGAAAAGTTCAATGGGTGCTTAACTTCATATTGTAATTTCTTTTTTGTTTACTTTGTTGTTCTCTTCTTTTTTTTTTTTCTTCTGTCTGAGCGAGTAATCGCCAGTGTGTCATCTCTCGCAGAGATGCTAATCAAGTAAACATGCTAATGATCCATATTAATCAGGAGGGGCTTGTCACCTAGGGCAGATTCTTCTCTTTCTGCTTTGCTTTCTTCCCCTCTTTTTGTTTCCTTCCCCTCTTCGCTGTCTTACTGTATTCAAGCTATATGGCCATGACGTCCCCATTTGATCTAACCTACATGAGTCAGTGCCTCGGGGAAAGTGCATGCACACACACACACACGCACACACACGTACACACATACACACACACGCACACACATTAAATTGGAGCAATATCTGCACGGCAGATGAAAATACTGAGAAGCCCATTTAACTTCCTGCGTTTGGTTGTCAAAACTATTTATATCAGCCCATGACAGTTATATGAGCATGTTACATTGTCAAACAAGAATCTATAGTCAAAATCAAGGTGGTTTGATATCCTACAATGCGTGTACATCCGTCACGCATGACCACTGAGTCATTATCTATGACTGTCAGCCAGCGGTCTGGGGCCTCAGACACCCCTGCTGCGTGTCATACACCACCCTCCTGCCAAACACACACAAACACAAACACACACTCACACACACACACACACTCACACACACACACTACCCTCTCAAACATTCATGAGGCTTTTGCACGATGTGTCACATGGGCAGCTTTTATCAAGCTTAAAGGTGCTGTGCCTTATCCTTCAGCCACCACCACGACACCCCCCCCCCCCCCAACCCCCCGCCCCCCATACCCAACTCCTGCTGCCTCTTATCAACATAATCCAAGCTGACAGCTACATTATAAATCGCCAGAGAGAGAAAAGGAGGTCACATGACAAAAGGGGGCTGGGGGCATGGGGCGTGGGTGCGTCTGGCAAGGGGTATTAAGGACAAAGTGTGAGCAGTATACAGAGCGGTAGAGGTGGTGGACATAGGAGACTGGGGTCTATAGTGAAGAGGAAGTCGGAACTGTCAATCTAGAGGGGGAGGGAGAGAGAGAGAGAGAGAGGAGAGAGAGAGAGAGAGAGAGAGAGAGGCTGCAGTCTCTTGGCCTCACAGTGGACATTCAAGAGCTTCTGCTGCCACCTTCGTATGTGCGTGTTTAATCGATACAGTGTCGAGACGGGCACCTCTCCTGACAGCCGTGCACACTGGGAGATTTTTTTTTTTTTCCCCCTTCTCCTCCTCTGACGATGGGGGCTGACATCACATTATCTGCCTCTCGACCAAATCTCAAATCCTGTCAGTCCCCCCAAAGAACTCGCTGGAGTCACTATCCAAAAAACGGGGCGGCTGGCTTAGAGGATCAGAGTGAGTGACGGGGGCAAGTGGCCTCTACTCGCGTACACAAGCACACTCACTTAGCCTTGCCTGCTACACAAGAATGGCACTAGATCACATGTCAATAATCAGAGGGACAGCAACAAAAAACTCGCACACACACACACACACAGACACACACACACACACAAACACACACAGGCAGGCACTAAACGGAGTGGTTTCTTCAGAGGTTCAAAAACTAGATGGGGAAAAATGCATGCAAAAGGACTCTCCCTCCCTGACTCTCTCTCTCTCTCTTCAGTTTAAATTCTCTGTATATCAATATCATTCCCTTGGAGCGTTCCAATGATGCAAAACCTTCAAAACATTTCGTCTGCCTCGCTGCTTGTTGACATGTGGTGTGGGGTGACATTCATCCCCCTCGTCCTCTAGGGCCCTGGTGGATGCTGTTGCCCGCATCGGGAGATGAGAGGGCCTCATCCTCCTCCGGCCGCAGAGATCAAACCACCCTACATGCAACCACACACAACACTCAGGGGTGGGCCGCACGGTGCGCCTGGCCTGGCCTTGCCTCGGCGGCTCTATCGATCTGTGCGTGACCAGGAGTCCATTTAGACATTCCCCACTGGGGCAGAAATGGGCTTTGTCACGCCAACGGATCACAGCGCCTTTCAAAGAAAGGTCTGAAGCTCCAAAACCCTGAACTGACTCTAGTATCTTTTTCTCCTTCTCTCTCTCTCTCTCTCTCACACACACACACACTCTCTATCTCTCATTCACTATTTTCGACTTTCTTCTCTGTACCTTTCTCTTTGACTAAGCTATCATTCAAAACCTATTAAACGTGCTTGACCATGATTCTCTACAGAAATGAGCCACTGAAAGGCTTGTGTTTAGTGTAAGGACAGAGCTATGAAGCAAGCAGCATTCCACTGCTCCAGACTGGTACTGAGAACAAACTCTGTCTGCTGGCAAATCAGATGATGCCATGCCACTGTGGATAATTGAGTGTCTCGGGGATGATCATTTGATGGTACGTTGTGCCACGACTAGGTTTCAATTTTATGCCCAAAACCGTTTAATCCCAAGTGTTGCCTTTTGCAGTGTTTCTGTAGTAATAGTCAATGTTTTTTTTAATTCCTATTTTGGAAAAAAAGTGGTTAATTTTTGCATAGCTGATTTCCCAATCTTTGCGATGTGGGTGCCCCATCTGATCTCTCTTCACTTCTGTAGTGATCCTGAGCCCAAGTTTGTGGGGTTGCGGAGGGGAGAAAGAGAGAGAGAGAGAAAAAGAGAGAGAGAAAAAGAGAGAGAGAAAAAGATACAGTACTCTATAATTAAACATCAAAACTTTGTGCAGGTGTCCAAAGCTTGGGAGTTCCCGTCTGACTGCAACCCATCCCTCACACACACACACACACACGCACAGACACACAAACACACACACGCACAGACACACACACCTCCGTTATCCGTCCCCCGCTGGACTAAAACAAACAGCCCTGATGTGCCTGTGCACGGAACCTTTTGATGTTTAATTAAATCCAAGAGGTGTTTTGCTTGCTGTTTTGGTAAAATATGCAAATGTAAATAAATGTATTATATAAACATACTGTATCTTGCCACGGGCAACGTTGAGGAAAGGACTGAGCCATTTACTTTGTCGGAAATAATGAAAAAACGAAACAAGACAAAAACACACACACACACACACACACACACACGCACACAAATACACACGGACAAACACACGTAACGCAGCCATTTTGAATGATAATTTATGCTTCTCGTCGGCACAAGACGCGAGAACAATGCTAATGAGTCGGCCCTCCGAAGCCATGCCGGCTGGTCGCTGTGGCGCCCGGCGTTGCAATTACCTCACTAGCCTGAATCACCGGCTGACGTCACGGGCCGCCTGGCCCGAGGCTCGAGATTCCTACCCGACTGCACTAACTATAGCAACTGGATCTCTGCTGGGTAGCACCCCTGCGGCACTGCCCGACTTAAAGTCTTAGGGTGCTGAAATCCTACCCCCAAAGCTTTGTTTGCTTGCTAGCGCCTGATGGCTGCTTGCTGCAGCCGCTGTGCCAACCGTGTGTGTGTGTGCATGTGAGTGTGCACGCGTGGGTGGGTGTGAGATGGCCAGGCCCTGGCTCAGCAGGCCTGGCACTAGATTCAACTTCCTGTGGGCACGGGCCGAGGTGACATCAGCGACAGGATGGCGAGCGTTGGGGAGACTACGTGTATTTGTGTGTGTGTGTGTGTGTGTTAGTGTGTGTGTGGATAGGGACAGAGGGACAGTCATACATGCACATGCGACAGGCTCATGAGGAGATGAGAGGGGGGCTTAGGGGATAAAGGGGGGAGGAAGAGGAGGAGGAAGAGGAAGAGAAAGAGGAGGACTACACCAGACAAGACACAGCACCCGGAGGACGAGGAGCTCTCCAACCTCACTGACGCTTTCTGTCCCCCCCCCTCATACAGGGCTGCAGAGAGATGGGCAAGTCAAAGCATAGCAGACACAGACTCACATTTACATTAGACAGGACAAAGGATGAGAGAGAGACAGAGACAGAGAGAGAGAGAGAGAGAGAGGGGAGGTGAATAAGCAGGGGAAGAGTCACAGAGACAGAGAGAGAGGACAGGATAGGAGGATAGACAGAGAGAGAGAGAGAGAGAGAGAGAGAGAGAGAGAGAGAGAGAGAGAGAGAGAGACGGAGGAGAAGAGGGGAGAACAGGGGCAGGATACACAGAGACAAAAAGAGGACAGGACAGGAGCACAGACAGCAGAGCCCCGACTGGCCCTCCACTCAAAGCGTCCACCTGGGAGAGACTCGGAGACAGCAGGGGATTGTGGGAGATGGGCAGTCCCAGGGACTGCCCCTGCCCCCCTTAGCTGCTCAGAGTTTTCCCGCCCTCAAGTAGGGGGTCAAAGGTCAGAGGGTAGAACTCTCCCCCGCTGGCAACGAGCGGCGTGTCCAGCAGACGGCCCTGTGCAGACGCCACATGGACAAAGACAGACAGACTGACGCACTGTAATAGAAAAGAAATAGGGTTTGTGTTTTTTGGGAAAAAAGGAAAGGGAGAGAGAGGGAAGGAGGGAGGGAAGGAGGGAGGGATAGAGAAAAGGAGAGAAAGAGAAAGAGAGAGAGAGAGAGAGAGAGAGAAGAGAGAGAGAGAGAGAGAGAGAGAAAAGAGGCACAGAGACAAGAGAGAATATGGCAAGACAAACTTGGGCACGGGAGAAATTCGTTGACGTGGAAGACTGGCACCAGGCGTGGATCGACTGGGAGACATGAATGAAACATGAAGGCAGTGTTTCATGTGTCACATGTGATGGCGGAGCGTGAACGAGATGGAAATGGGGCAGAATGAGCACCTTCAAAAACACACACACACATACATACATACATACACACACACACACACACACACACACACAATCTGCCACAAGCT
>PYXC01000046.1:997500-1002500 GCA_015244755.2 Tenualosa ilisha
GCCAACATGTATATATATATACCTGACTCCTTCAAAAAAAAAAAAGAAAAGACAGAAGGAGAGGAGAAAAAGAGAGAGGGAGAAAAAGATGAGGCTCCCTTGCCACTCTTGACGCTTCTACTGTTTTCACTATCTACAGACTCGATGTGCTGGCTAATGAACCCCCTTTTCTGTCTTTTTTGAACGCATTTCACATTTTTTTCCAGGCCCTAAAGAAAAAATGTTGTGACAGAAGGTCTGTGGTTATCAATGAAGTGCCCGTCACTGATGAAAAGTGCTCCTGCCCATGCACTTATAATAGAACGTCCTACTTAGAGACCTGTCATATAAAGCTGAGCACATCTGACGCATTACACTTAAAAAAAAAAAAAAAGAAAACTTAAAGCAAATTCCTGTACAAATAGTCCTCCACTTCCGAGTGATTTTAAATGCCATCACTTACTCAGCTACCAATGAAACCTGTCAAACATTGTAACTGCACAGCAGTGTGCCTCTCTACTTGCCTAGTTGACACACAGCGCCCTGATTGGAGAGGACGTGCTCCCATCAGCACCACAGACATCTGACAAATGTTTACACACATCAGCCTTTGCCCTGGGCTCAAGGATCTCGACTCCGACTCCTGAAGCCTTGCTAGCACATGAAGGGCACTGCAAAGAACAGGAGAAAGTGAGCAAGAATGTGACAGAGGGGAAAAACAGACTCCCAGACAAAAAAAAAGAAAGAAAAAAAGAAAGGAAAAGAAAGGAAAAGGTGAAAGAGCAACAGCGAAAGGCAATATGATGGGAGAAGGCTGGGCGGGAGAATGGGCTTCATGAGGCAAGCGACCAGCAGACGCTTTCCCCTCCGCGAGCAACTCTGTTTGCTTTGTGACAGTAAACAGAATTTGCTTCACACTCCTTGAACCCATTAAATAATAGTCCCAGGTCTTTTTCCCCTACTCTCTCTCTCATTTTTTTTTTTCTCCGTCGGCACGGAGCCGGCTTGTGGGGCGGTGTGGCGCGATGACAAGCGGGGCAGGCGGAAAGGCGGCTTTGATTTGAATTCTGAGAAGGAGCCGTCCGGTTTAGCTGCCGCTGTTGCCGGGCGCCGGCGTTGCTGCCGCTGTGCTGCTGGGGCCGCTACCTCGTCTCCTCCGCCGCCGCTGCATTAGCGAAGATAAGCCTGCCTCTCAGACTCAGACACGGAGGCAAATTGCCTGTAAGGATGTGACTGGGGTAACAAGGAGAGGCCTAGCAAACTTCAGGGAGACGCAGCAGCAGTGCCGAGACTCTCTTTAGTCTTCAGCATCGTTTCACACTCTGAAAACGATACTTACACTTACACAAACGCATGCATACATGCACGCACACACACATATTCACATGTATATATATATTCACACACACACACACACACACATATATATATATATATATATATATATATATATATATATATATATTATATATATATATTCACACACATATATCATGTAAGTATAAACACACATACATTTGTGTGCATGTGTGTGTGAGAGAGAGAGAGTGAGCAAGAGAGAGAGTGAGCAGGAGAGAGACAGGGAAAGAATCAACACAGACTTTTTTGGTACTGTTACGGCTAACTTTTTTTTTTGTGCGCTTGAGATGTTTTTCACAGCCAATTAAGTTCTCTCCCCAAGCACGGCAGCACAGAAGGGTTTGCCAGGTCGAGATTTTCGTAATGAGAGGAAAGGGGAGAAAGAGAGTGCGATGTGGGCATTTTTACCTCACAAACTAATAAGGGTGGCACAACAAACCGAAGAAGGGAGAAAAGATATGAAAGAACAGGGGAAGAGAGAGAAAGAGAGAGAGAGAGAGAGAGAGAGAGAGAGGAAGCAGGAGTGTGAAGGAGGAAAAAAGAGGGAAAACAATAGAGAGCGATGTCAAGGGCTGAGAGAGAAAGAGGGAATGAAGGAGTGAAGATAGAGAAAACAGAGAGTGGGGGGGTGAAAGACAAACACAGAGAGAGAGAGAGAGAGAGAGAGAGAGAGAGAGTAAAGGACAGATTCTATATCTGCTCCTTCCTTGGCTCCCTGGCTGTGCGCTTTGCTGTGCTCCCACGGGTTGTTACAGCGGTTTATTAAAAACTCATCTCAGCTAAGAGAGGTAACTGTGTCAGCGTACACAACATGAAAGATAGAGGGAGAGAGAGAAAGAGAGAGAGAGAGAGAGAGAGACTGAAGGAGAAAGAGAGATAGACAGAGAGAGAGAGACAGACAGACAGAGAGAGAGACAGATGGAGAGAGAAACGTAGCAGGAGAAGTGAGAGAGGACGTGACTGGCATTCACGCTGGCAATGAGAAGATGAGGATGAAGAGGAGGAGGAGGAGGAGAAGAAGGACAGATAACCAGGCAGCGGGGGCTTGCCACCTGTCTGGTCCTTGCGTCTGCCCTCGCACTGAGCTCTAGCTGATAGGTAGAGTGCGCGAGAGAGAGAGAGAGAGAGAGAGAGAGAGAGAGAGAGAGCGAGCGAGCTAATGGATGAGCATTGACACTCGCCATCAGCAGCTAAGCACCAGGTCCAACCCCTGCCATACACACCCACACACCCACACACTCGTCCCCCCACCACATGTCCCCCAGCCTTGCATGCGCCACCCCCACCCCCACCCTCCCCCCAGCCGTCCCTTGTCAACCCAGTAGCGGGGAGATGATTCATTCTTTTGATGTAGTTCTTCAAAGGGCTTGTTTGACTGCAGCTGTCTTCCTCTTTTACATGCCTCCCTGTAACCCTTGAATACAGAAAATCGGGGCCCAAAAAACTGGTAATGCGCACGCAACTCCCTCTCACAGCTCAAGGGGTTGTGGCATTCTCTGCTCTATCGTTCCCTCTCTTTCCCTCTCGCTCTCTCTATATCTCTCTTTTTCGCTCTCTCTCTCTCTCTCCTCTTGATCACACTTTCTTTCTCACTCACTCGCTTGCTCGCTCACTCACTCACTCTTTCTCTCCCGACTTTTGGCAGCTGACACAAACACCGACACAAGTCAGCCTTGTAGTATTTCAAAGCCCAAATCTCGCCATGGCCACAGCTGTCCCTGAGGGAATTTCAGTCATGGTCCCTCTTTCTCTCTGTTGCATTCCTTTCTTTCTCTCTCTCTCTCTCTCTCACTCTCTCTCTCTCTATTGCTCAGTACTGGAAACAACAGCACAACCTTTTTTTACTCACTACTGCACCATTGCATCATTTGCCCGGGCGAGCCGAACCCAAGTGCCTGCAGAGTGAAGTGTGTGTGTGTGTGTGTGTGTGTGTGTGTGTGTGTGTGTGTGTGTGTCTCCACGTTGGCAGTTGGCACAGCCTCCCAGAACTGGAGTGGAAAGTAATCGGAGGGGAGCGCAGACAAGCATGTATAAGCCCAATGTAAAACACAGCCATAACAACAGGAGGTGCTTAACAGTACAAAAGATTGAACAATTTCTGTTGTGACCATGTGCCACACTACCCAGTAACCACTATGGGAGTAGAGTATGTGTGTGTGTGTGTGTGTGTTTTTTTGGGGGGGGGGGGGGTGTTGTTATACCACCACTAGAATGAGGTCAGGACAGTAATAGACAAAGTAATAAAAACAGACAGAAATGTGCACAAACAGAACAGCAGATGAGAGCAGACGTGCTGTTTTTCTTTTTTTTCTAGGTCGGTCTGTCATGGTTGATATCCATGCTAAGGAGACCCAACTGGCAGCGAGGGTGGAGTGTTTGTTACAAATGGGAAGGGAGGACTAAATATGCTAACTACATTTTATTATGTTGAGTTAATGAACAGCCTGGTGAAAATTATGTTTACGCAATTAAAGGCATGCATCTTCCTGCCTGATCACTTTAAAAGCAAAGCGTTCAGAGAGGGGAGGAGAGGGAAAAAAAAAAACAAAAAAAAAAAACACATCCACACTTTTTCTGAGTTTACTTTCTCCATTTTGCTTCCTGCTACTCAGATATGTCAGTCATGGCACACAAAGTATCCAGTCCTATAAAATGCCGGCACTTCAAAGTAAAATATGAACAGAGATCTGATAAAAATCCTGACAAAATCAGTCATTTATTTCCAGGTGACATTCCTCTTCTCATCTCTCACATTTCTCTCATCTCTTTTTCTGTCTCAGGAGATCGGATAGATGCGCGTACACACACACACACACCTACGCACACTGCCCACACACACTGCCCACACACAAAGATACATGGAAGGATTTATTCACAACATAAACCCTCTACAGACACACCTTAAAACACACAAATATACACACACACACACACACACACATAACACACACACACACACACACCTTCACTAGCTCCTAACAGTTAGGCACTAGACACTCATACAAACCAAACACACAAACTCTGGCAGATCTCTGTGTACACATGTAAGTACAACATGCATATACAAAGCTAGAGAATAAACAAACAAACAAACAAACAAACAAACACCATCCTTTCTTCAGTTAGCAGCAACCAGACACAGCATTGGACTATAATGCAAACAGCCAGCAGAAGAGAGCAGGCACATGAGGGAGGGACAGGGAGTTTGTCCTCTATTACACACACACACACACACACGCACACACATGCTCTCACACACCAATATACTCTCACACACACTCACACTCTCACATGAAAAGGACTCCACTGATTGTTTCAGCAGTGGTGGCTCTTCAGTGGATGGATGATGCGGACTGGAAATGGTTTGGATAGCACTTTGTATATGCTTGTGTGTGTGTGTGTGTGTGTGTGTGCGCGTATGTGTGTGCATATGTGTATGTGTATGTGTTTTTGTGTCTCTTTATGTGAGTTGCTTGTAAAAGTGTGTGTCTGTGTGTGAGTGTGAGTGTGTGTGCATGTGTGTGTCCGTGTGCACTTCAGAGACAAAACAAAACAACACACACAAGCTAAAGCCCTTCAGCACTCTCCACTCCCGACCACCTGCACCTCCGAGAGAGAACAGACTGGCCAGCGACCGCCATGTTGCCATCACCTCTGTGGAG
>PYXC01000046.1:1007500-1067500 GCA_015244755.2 Tenualosa ilisha
CATCATGTCAGTTTCAGATGCCACAATGACAGGTGCCTGAAATCAGCCACAATCTCTTAATGAAAAAAAGAAAAGAAAAAGAACTCTAGGGAGAGAGAGGAAGCTGGCATCGACCATTCTCTCCGGAGAGCCCAAGGCTGTAAAAAAACAAGAAATAAAAAAAAGATGGCGCCTCTCGGTTCCTCTGCCTCCCCCTCACGCCAGGCCGTGGCACAGCGGAGACAAAGCGAGGCGAGGAGGCAACTCGGGAACAGGCTGTTTTCTCTGGGAAACTCTCCTGGGCACGGCTCTGCCTACCTGGCATTGCAGCCAGCCAAGATCTGACAGGGAAACAAACTGTCCTCTGGCTTTGTCAGGGAGCCAGTGGAGAGAGACAGAGAGAGAGAGAGAGAGAGAGAGAGAGAGAGAGAGAGAGAGGGTGTTACGAAACGGAGGGAGAAAGACAACATGCTGCTGGTGGTGTTGTTGTTGTTGTTGTTGTTGTTGTCGTTTGTGTGTGCCGCCCCATGCGTCAGGTGTTTACGACCGGCCTCTAGTCAGCTTATCGTAACAGATAGAGAGAGAAACGGTAGAAAAGGAAGGAGAAAAATTTATGCTCTAACGGCCTGGGGAGTCCATGCACTTCAATCCAGTGCAGCTTTGCGGTTGATCAATCCGTGCATCGACCCCTATCTGGCAGACTGCGCTGGGGGCTCGGGCACAACACAGCAGTACCCACCATACCACACCACACCACAGCACGCCCCTCGCCGTGCTCCGGTCCTACGTTCCACAAGGCTGCCGACCCCCAGAAACGAGGCTTATACAGACACCCCACGGACAGCTGGAGACTTTGTTTACCCAGGCAGGCACCCAGTCCAATATCGTGACAACCAGCACGCTCCCTTGGTCTGGTTAAAACAGGAAGCCAATCTTTCTGCATCTCTTTCTCTCTTCTCTCTCTCTCTCTCACTCTCTTTTCACTCGCTCTCTCACCCGCCCTGCTCCCCAACACACACTACAACATATGCACACAAATCTCTCTCTCTCTCTCTCTCTCTCTCTCCTCTTTTTCTCTGCCTGACTCACTTTTGTGCACTGCTGAAGCACAACCTGGCAAGTGCCTCTTCTTTTTTATCCCCTCTCTGGGAGTGTGTGTGTGTGTGTGTGTGTGTGTGTGTCTTTGTGTGAGAATGTGTGTGCACCAGTACTCGCTCGCCTGCTCTCAGGACTGGGTTTTTTAACTCACACACACACACACGGCTGCCCAGGCCCCCTTTATCTGGACCGAGTCCAGTGATAAATGTAACCTCTCTGTCGCCACATTGCCCATTTCATTAGGGAAATTGCAGGGAGAACTGCTCAACCGCCTGTCGCCTGTCTGGCCATAGTGATTGATTAAAAAAAAGAAAGAAAGAAAGAAAGAAAGAAAGAAAAACAGACAAAAAAACAAACACAGAAGCGAGGGACATGAAATAGAACTGCAGTATATTAAATTCAAAATAAATAAACCCAAACGCCAAAGTCAGGCCCTGTTTGCTGTCCTCTCTCTGTCAAGAGACTCGTACGCCTCCACCCCCCAGTGCTGCTGTCCACGAACGTCTTGCTCTTATTCTCTCTCTCTGTCTTGCACCCCTCTCTCTCTCTCTCTCTCTCTCTCGCTCGCTGCTCTCTCATCCTCCACTTCACTCTGTTTTATTCATCCTCTCTCTCTCTCTCTCTCTCTCTCTCTCTCTCTCTCTCTCTCCAGCATGTGTGCTCGGGGTAATTATGGCCCTTTGAAGGTCCTGTACGTCATGTTCCACCGGCTCTCATAATTACCGCTCGTGCTGGCAAGGCTTGTAGTCCTTGGGCCTGCTTAATAGCACGACCAAGCCAACACAGTCGTCAGCTATTACTTAGCTGGCCAAATGCAGGACAACAAAAAGGGAGAACAGTGGGCTGGCAGACCCCCAGCCTGGACGGGGGGAGGGAGGACAGGGGGTTTATAGATATGCTAATAGAAGACGATAAGTGGCAAACGTGCAGCCTTTTTGGGAGTTTGGTGATTAGGTTTCCTAAATGGACCTGGAGAGCAGTGGAGTCAGAGCGTGTGTGTGTGTGTGTGTGTGTGTGTGCTTGATGTTTGTAAGACAGTGAGAGTGTGAGTGAGAGAGCATTTGAGTTTATTTATAAAAGTAGCACTACAGTGCTAAATTGGATGTGTATGTGTATGTGTGTGTGTGTGTGTGTGTGCATTTGTGTGTGTGTGTGTGTGCATTTGTGTGTGTGTGTGTGTGTGTGTGTGTGTGCTTGATGTTCGTAAGACAGTGAGAGTGTGAGTGAGAGAGCATTTGAGTTTATTTAAAAAAAAAATTGGATGTGTATGTGTATGTGTGTGTGTGTGTGTGTGTGTGTGTGTGTGTGTGTGTGTGTGTGTGTGTGTGTGTGTGTGCATGCTAACTGAACTCACCGCATGGTCCCTTGCGTAGCACCTTGATGCGTCTCTGCATGTTGCACTGGGCCTTGTCCAGCTCGCACTCGTTGGAGTAGGTGGAGGAGTCCGAGCCGCAGACCGGCGCCACCACCGACGGACACACCGTCCTCTTGCACACACACTCGCCCTTCGACGGGTCGCCTGGGTCCCTCTCACACACCGCCCCGAAACCACACAGCATGCCTCTGCAGCCTGCCAAACAGGTAAACAAGACCAATACAGAGAGTTAGGTTCAGTCAAACAACAACAACAACATCAAAAACAACAACATCAGCAATAACAACAACATCTCCATTATCCATAGTTCTAGCTGGCCAGCGGAGGCCATAGAGTGCCGTTTGTATGTATATGACATTGGCTGCAAAAGAGGGAACACAGATGCAGTGGAGAGTCAGCCCTTCTCCCCCAGTTGAATTTGAATGAGAGTCAGTGACTAGGACTCGGCTCCGGACAGACTTGCTGCTGAGAGGGCCCCGAGGGAACCATCTTAAAAGAGCTCTGCTCTCTCTCTCCCTCTCTCTCTCTTTCTCTTCCACTTTCCTTGTAACACTCCCTCTCTCTCTCTCTCTCTCTCTCTCTCATCATTCTCTCTTTCTCTTCACTTCTCCTTCTAACTCTCTGTATCTCTCTCTCCTTCCTCCCGGTGCCTGTGAAGTCCAATGTCACCGCGTGCCCTGTGGCCATGCTGTTCTCTTATCAGCGTCTCCCAGGCCACACTGGGGAGGCAGACGCGTGTCCGCACTGATTGCCCAGCAGCAGCCTGGTCTCTCCTCTCCTCATCGCCCACTACACATGGGTGATGCAGAGCTCGGGTGGTGGAGGTGCTGATGGCGCGTGTGCGCGCGTGTGTGTGTGTGTGTGTGTGTGTGTGTGCGAATAGGGGGGTGTCAGGGAATGGGGGAGGTTAGTGAGGGTTCACTCGACCCTATCTCCTTGTCTCCCTCTCTCTCTCTCTCTCCCCTCCATCTCTCTCTCTCTCCTTGCCCTCTCCCACTTGTTCCTTCTCCTCCCCCCATTCCTGCTTTAGTCCACTCTCTCTCCATCTTCCTGACAGGTGAGAGCTTATGTCTGTGTTAGCTCCAGCTGGACTGGCCCAGACTGGCCTTACTGTGACACCATCTAAAGTATGCGTGTGTGAGTTAGGTCTGGGTGTGGTGGTGGTGGTGGTGTGGTGGTGGTGGTGAAGTGAGTGCTGTGTGTGTGTGTGTGGGTGGGGGGGGGGGGGGGGGGGGGTGGATGAGGAAAAGGGTGTGAGGACAGGATGGCACCTGAAGCATCAAAGTCTGACAGCTATCACAACTTCCGTCCTTTTGTCACAGACCAAAAAAGTGACAAAGAGAAAGAAAGATGAGAGAGAGGAAAAAGAATCAAGGCAGAAAGAGAGAAGAGTGACAGACAGAAAAGAGAGAGAGAGAAGGAAAAGAAAAAAAGAGACAATGAGAGAGTGACAGAGAGAATGAAAGAAAGAGAGAAAACAAACAAAGATAAAGGTTCCCTACATACCCTACATACAAAAGCAGCCTTTCTCCCCAGACATACACATACACACACACACACACACACACACACATCCTTTCTGTGTGGAGTCATATGGGGAAGAGAACAGCAGGCTTCCCCTCTGTACCTCAGAAGCTGGCGCTGTCACTCTGACACACACACCCACACACACACACACCAACACACACACACACACACACACACACACATACACTACCTACCAACATTGTTTCCCCATGCTGAGCCTGTCACCCGTGACGCCAAACAAGTACCTCTTGAAATTCAGCAGAAGCAAGCGATATGTGCGACGCATTGTTGACACGGGCTAAGCGTTACCTGGAGCCAAGGGCTTCCAGACGTGTGTGTACGAGGGCCGACAGAGGGGTCGGGCTCCCTGACGTGCCTGTACAACGACTGACAGAGGGGTCGGGCTTCCAGACGTGTGTGTACGAGGGCCGACAGAGGGGTCGGCTCCGCTGGGAATTGTGGTATGAAGTTTAAGAGCTATATGTGTCAACCTTCAACATGACCCGAGCAAGATTCATACACACCTACAGTAGATAAAAGACCTATGTACACACTGTTATGCACACACACACACACACACACACACAAAAGGCTTGGACAAAGCCTCTTTGAGTTCAAGAGGGGCCTCGATCCAACATAAAGTGGAAAACTAACAAAACATATGTACACACAGGCACTCCAGCCTAGAATGCCACAACAACATTTCTTTCTTTTTCTTTTTTTTATTGTTGAGTTTCTTTTTCCCACTGCAGAGTGTATCACTAGCCTGAGCGTAATTGCTGTCAGGGAGAGAAGAAAGCAAAAAGACATGGCATGAAAATTTGAGCATTTAAACTTGAAGTGTGCGTCTCGCTGACCTACGTGGAAGGAGGATTATCAAATATAGATGCCATAATAGGCACTGCCTCACACACCTGAATCTACCTTCAAATGTGTTGAATAGCACAAAGAATAGAGAAAAGAAGAGGTGGAAAAAAAGAAGTAGAGGAAGAAGAAGTGCTCGGAGCCACGGTGCCACGAATAACAGCTTTGATTCAAAAAGAAAAAATGTCAGAGGATGAAGAGAGAGGAGAGACAGCGCTAACTACAAAGCCCAGGATGGATTGCCAAACAGCGTGAGACTGCTGCTGGTTGAGGGTGGAAAAGGGGGTTGCATTCGACCAAAAGAAAAAAAAAAAAAAAAAAGACACCCTCTGCGAAAAAAAGGCAAATGGAAAAGGTTGAGGGAAGTTAAGGCAAAAAAGCAGAGGAACTCTTTTGAAAAAAAAAAAAGGAAGAAATGGATTTTGGGGGGGGGGGGGGGGGGGAGTATGAGGTGCAAGAATCTCATCGCATCAGCCTCTCTGCTCCTCCCTCTGTTCCTGTCACTCTCTCTCTCTCTTTCTCTCCCTCTCTCTCTGTTTCTTTCTCCCACTCCCTCCCTCCCTTGCCTTTTCCGGAACAACGTGGTGAGAGGAATGAATAAGTGAACAGATTTTCCCGCTGTCTTGCATAAATGTTAGTCTCTGGGTTTCACTGAGTGGAGGGAAGGGCGACGATTTCAAAGAGCAATATTTCAGCCTCATAGAGCTTGCACAGTATAGAACCTATACATGGTGTTGCTAGTCAGATCAGGTTAGACGTCGGCTCAAGTGCGTGACTCAGCTACATAAATAAAGCAGTAAGAAAAAAAGCATCATCACACATGAACAGAGTATGGAAAAAGAAAAGAAAAAAGAATTTCACCGGCATTTATGTCACGTCGGCCTACACGACAAACAGGGAGCGCTGAGGAGACTGAACAATTAACGCTCTCACAGAACAGTGACTCGGATTCACCTATGCTGTCTTTAGATAACGATGTGGCCAGTCGCAACACACACGACAGCAAAAATTGTGATAACTTTACAACGATGTAGGGTTGCTTGTTGCTCGCCGCGGGGAGCCAAAAGCCAATGGAATTGGAAACGCGTTGCCATGACTACGGACCAGGATTCTGTGGGGAATAGACAGTAGTTACACTGGATTCACAATAAGTCTCTCCATCACACCAAAGTGGGTGTTTACATACGGCCACAGAGGTGTGTGTGTGCGTGTAGAGGAAGTTGCGTTGACACAGTATTGATGAATGTATCTTCATTTTTTGCGGGCAGAGATACTTCTCCCACAAGACTTCCCCCCACACACACATTCCCTCCTTCTCTTTTTTGTTTATTTGGAGATCTCATTTCGAGAATCTAATTTTGCCAGGACCACAGAGGTTACATGCAATATCTTCTCTTCATGTATGAGTAATAGAAAAGCCGTACTCCAGAGCATAGCAATTGATCCGCAGCGCGCACAAACACCACAGCCCGGCGCGCGTGCTGACCTCTTGGCGTGTTACTGGCGTCGAGCTGGGACGAGGGGCGTCGTGGAGAGCAAACACCGCCAACTGTACTGCTCTCTCTTATGAATCTCTGCTGCTTATCGGGCAGATCTTGCTGCAAAAGTGGCGAGATGCACTCGTACACGATACTATGGGACGGTACACAGACTGGTCACCATCTTTTCACCTTATCATGTCATGTCTCTCCTTGACTTTTTCTTTTAGCTTCTGCATCCCCCATATCTCCCCAAACCCCCCCCCCCCCCCCCAATGGCCCTCCCTCCCAGGTTCGTTTTACGGCCCATTCCATTGTAAAACTCGCTATCAGAGATCCTTTTTCATTGCATTCCATTACAGAACCTGCTATCAGAGTTTCTCTCTTCCAGCACATTCCATTTCAGAACCTGCCATCCCAGAGTTCCTTTTTTTAAGTGAATTCCATCCCAGAACCTCCTATTGCAGAGTAAAATGAGGGGGGAGGAAAAACAAATAAAAGCAACTTATTTGATTCAGCAGGAGTGGCAGAGAGGAGAGCAAGAGAGCACTGAGGGAACACTCTGTTTTCTCATTTCCCGCCATAAAGGCCCAATCAATTCTTGTCTAGCCTCTCTCTCTCTCTCTCTCTCTGTACCCCCCCCCCCCCATTCGCCTTTATCTCTTCCTCTGAGCTTCCAGGTCTGAGTGAAGCCTTGACCCGACTTAAACCTGCGTGAACTTATTTTCCAGCTCCGCAAGCTTCGCCAAAACACTCCCACGGACTGAGGCTGCAAGGGGCTGCAAGGCCATCCAGTGCATCTTAAATAAAACGAACTGTGTGTGTGTGTGTGTGTGTGTGTGTGTGTGTGTTGGGGAGAGGGGGTGATATGAGGCAACCAAGGGGAGGCTGAGATCACGCCTTTGAGAGGCAGAGTGAGAGAGAATGAGAAAATGTGCTTCACTCCTGCTCTGTCTACAGGATGAACCGACAAAAACCCCCTTGGCACAGAGTTGCCAGGAAGCCAGCGACAGCAGTTCCACCACAGAGCATTTTCAAAACGCCCGACTTTAAAGATTAAATACTGATTGTTTGATGGCAGGGGCGGTGACTGCGGTCTTGGAGGATAGACTGGTATAATGATGTAATGGTGATTTGTGGGAAGGTTGGGTACATGCCTGTGTGTGTGTATGTGTCTGTGAGTGTGTGTGTGTGTGTGGGGGGTGTATAGACATAGGAGCTTGGTATGCTCATCGCAGACACCTTTGGAGGGGAGTGGAGGGGGGGGGGGGGTTCGAGTGAATGTGTGTGAGTGTGTGTGTGTGTGTGTGTGTGTGTGTGTGTGTGTGTGTGTGAAACGAGCAAGCCGTTTGGCCTGGGCCTCTGATATTAATAATGGAGATACAGGAGCGGGCCCTATTCTGTCACCCTTCATCTACGGCACAAAGGAAAGCAGGCGAGCTCTGAAAAGATTACAACTTCCTGAAATATACATGAATAAATCACCCTGCGCCTGCCAGAGACGCTACGCAAAATTCAATTATTCAAGCCGTCCACTGAGCACGTTCTGCTGGAGTGCTCCTCTCCTCTCTTCCGTCGCTCTATCTCTCCGCATCTCCCGGCTTCTGCTTTTGTTTCTCTCTATCCTCTCCCTCTCCCTCTCCTCTCTCTGACTGTCTCTCCAGAACTGTGCTACAAGCAGCGTGTCAATAATTTGTGTTTGTGAACGTGTGTGTGTGTGTGTGTGTGTGCCTGTGTGTTCTCAAATGCATGTGAGTGTATGCATGACTTCTCTGTGCAATGTTTTCAGCACTCTGGAGTGTCTTCACAACACCCCCCCACCCCCCCCCCCCCCACACACACACACACACTCTCTCTCCACCTCTCACTAACTCACTCTCCCCATTCCTCCTCTCCTCTCTTCCTCACGCTCTCTCTGTCTTCCTTCTCCTCTCTGCCTCTCCATCTCTTTTTTCCCTACAGTCTTGCATCAGTAGATCATTCTTCACCTCAAAGAGATGCGAAGCGAGCACGGCTGACAAGCCTTACAGACAGAACACACACACACACGCACACACACACACACACACACACGAACACACTCTGGCTAAAAATTGTGGGATGAGGTTTAGGAGATATATGTCAACCTTCAACATGACTTGTGCAAAATGCATACAAACCTACAGTAGATAAAGGACCTATGTACACACCATTATGCACGCAATTGCACACACACACACACACACTGTCTCTCTCAAACACACACACACACACAGTCTTTCTCAAACACACACACACACACGCACTGTCTCTCTCAAACACACACACACACACACACACACTGTCTCTCTCAAACACACACACACACACACACACACACACACACACAAATATAGGCTCAGTGTCCAGTATGTATGGAGTGGATGGAGCGGTGAGGTCTTCTCTGCGTAATGGCAAATTATGCTATTGAGGGGCTGCTGGGAAACTGGAGCTCTTCAATAATGGAGCTGCAGGGGTCTGGGGTCCTTCCTGGAAGGAAACTCAAGCCAGGAGCAGATGGTTCCATTCTCTACCCCTAGGAATACCACACAGTCTGCCTCCCACCACACACACACACACACACACATACACTCACAAACATGCATGGCAGAAAAAAAAACACAGGACCTCAGTACATGTGCGGTGGTGGTGGTACCGGCTGGGACTGGTAAATGTGATTTTTGAAAGATTTAAATCTGAGGGGTGTTTTTTTTTGTTGTTGTTGTTCTGGGTGTTGTTTTAAAATATTAATAAGCATCTGCTGTGCTGGTTTGCACCTGTTCTTTTGATTTTCATAAAAAAAGGTTTACTGTTGAAAAGAAATCAAAAAACAAGTGCAGGTCGTTTTTTTTGAGGGGGGGGGGGGGGGGGGGTTACTTTTTCCACTTTTTTAGTGTTGTCTGAGTTCAGATAGGAAACGGTGAGGACATCCAATCGGTTCTGGGCATTTCACCTTGAACAGTCTGCCAGAACGGAAGACTCGAAAACACAATATGCTCTCCCGCAAAACTCCAATCCATTCTGGAGGGTGTCCCAGCTGCATGTTCGGCCCTCTCAGCTACCACAACACTTTGGCCTCCAAGGGCAGAAGCCCGCAGCCCGGGCGACCGGCTTTTATCGACAAGGATGTTACGCTTGCCGGGTGACAAAGATGATCACGGCCCCAAAAAAATGATAGGGGTGGGGCTGGGGCAGGGTTGTGAGAGGGGACGAGTGGTGGTGGTGGGGATGTGTGTGTGCCCTGCCCTGGCATCACCCTTTCCTTGCAGGAGTGGGCCTCTCTCTCTCTCTCTCTCTTCCTGCCTTCTCTCTGTCCCGCCGCCAGACGAGGCGCAACCCTCCTTCATCTCTCTCAGCGCTCTGATCAATATCCCCACCACCGATCAATAGCTCCACAAATCACTTCATTTTCTCTTTTTCTTCGCGCTCCCCTGCTCCTCTCTTTGCCAGCCAAAGGAAAGTAGAAAGGAGGAGGAGGGGGGTGGTGGGAGGGGGGGGGTTGGATGAGTGGGGGGTACTGTGAGGATTGGGCTGTCACTGTAAAATGCGGTCTAACCCCCACCTCCCTTCACACTGGCCTCCCTGCCTCCCCCCACAAACACTGAGCAACGCAGAAGAAGGAGTAAAGTGTAAAGTAAAGCCCATTAAAAAGCAGGCGGTATTTCAGAATGAGCGAGCTCATTTAAGCGCCTGTCAAGCTGAGCCTTTTCTCCTTTTTTTCCCTCCCCATCTGTTTCTTCGTGCTTTCTTCCTTAATAACCCAGAAAGGTGAATGTAACATATGATTGGGTTATTGGAAAAAAAAGAAAAAAAAAAAAAAAAAGATGAAACACACACACACACACACACACACACACATACACACACGCAAAGCACACATCACATACACGGACACACACACGCACACACACAACACACACACACACACACACACACACACACACAGCACTGGGCAATCAATCAAGCTAAACTTTCTCCTCCCTCCCAAGCATTAAAAAAAGTCTTGGTGGCAGTGAGTGAGAGAGAGAGAGAGAGAGAGAGAGAGAGGAGAAAGAGAAGAGAGAGGAGAGAGAGAGAGGGAGAGGGAGAGAGAGAGAGAGAGAGAGAGAGAGGAGAGAGAGTGAGAGGGAGAGAGAGAGAGAGGGAGAGACAGAGAGAGGAGAGAGAGAGAGAGTGAGAGAGGAGAGAGAGAGGAGGAGAGAGAGAGAGAGAGAGTGAGAGGGAGAGAGAGAGAGAGGGAGAGACAGAGAGAGTGAGAGAGAGAGAGAGAGTGAGAGGGAGAGAGAGAGAGAGGGAGAGACAGAGAGAGTGAGAGAGAGAGAAAGAGAGAGACCGAGAGATATACGTGGCTGTGTGTATACACATATAGATTTGCTAATAAATGCTCTCTGTTAGGCTAATTAGAAAATCTCTTGGCAAGGAGATTTACGCAGCGCTAAAGCCTCTGTCTCAGTAATGGCACAGTGGCCATGCTGGTGCATACCTGCCACGGCGTAACCGCAGCTCTTAGTGTAATTGAGCCGGCCACAAACGGTAACCTCTCCATTACATTCACCTTTATGATTCATGTTCCCTTTAAGGCCCTCCCAAGAGAATAGGTGCATGTGGGTGGTTTGATTTAAAGCCAGACGCATCTCTGCCACCCACAGAATCCACACACACACACACACACACACACACACAGACACACACACACACAGACACACAAACAACCAATCACAGCAAAATATATGAACAAAGACAAACACAAAGCCATGCACACAGCTAGATTGCAAATCCGGTAGACAATAACATATCTTGAAGACACACAGGCATGTGCCCTACAGTTTAAGACTGCGGGTATCTCTTTCTCTCACGGACAAACAGCGCTTGGCACGAGGAGAATGACGGCATGAAGATTAAATTACAATCCAGCTGAATCCTCCACATACTTTCCTTCCAAAAGGGGACCACGCGATGCTGCATAAATGTGGTGCAATTTATGAGTGTGGACCAGGCCCTGGCAATTAATTTAAACTTGCAGCGATAAAGCTGTCTTTTTGTAGACTTGAGAAAAAGATCCTTCTTTTTTCTCACCTCTTTTCTTTTCTCTCTTCTCTCTCTCTCTCTCTCTCTCTCTCTCTCTGTTTCTAGTGAGTCACAGCAACTAAGGATCTGGTAGTGTGTGGCGTGTGTGTTTGTGTGTGTGTATGTGTGTGTGTGTGTTTGTGTGTGTGTGTGTGTGTGGGGAGTGCTCTGCAGCAGGACTCTGGGTGGCAGGTCTTGCTGGGATTTCAATCTGCGGCCTCCGTCTGCAGACAAGCCCTGATGACACCAATCTCCTCACTGTCCAACCCCAAATCAGCTCCCAGAGTTCAAAGGGTTAATACAATCCTGAGGCCCTTTTTTTCCAAGTCCACGACCGCCTCAATACCCCCCGCCCCTCACCTCCTACACACACACACACACAACACATACACACACACACACACACACACACGTCTTGTTTTTTGCCTGTTGTTCTTAGCCTTGCTAAGAGCCCACAGAATTGGGGTTCTTACTGCGGGGGAGGGAGAGGGGAGGTGTTGCTAATGATATCATTATAGATCATTCCCGATTGCTCCAGCAGAGTGTGTGGGAGAATCAGTTTGTTGTGTTGTCTCTTTGTGTGTGCCTGAGCTATTCTGTGTAGGTGTGTATGTATGTGTGTGTGTGCGTGTGTGTGTGTGTGTGTGTGTGATGTGAGTCTACAGAGGTGCGATTGTTCCTATGTAATAGAGTGAATAAGTGTGTGTGTATGTGTGTGTCTCTAGATATGTACTAGTCAGTCCCTTCCGTGCGTGTGTGTGTGTGTGTGTGTGTATGTGTGTTGTACAATGAACAGTGTGTGTGTGTGTGTGTGTGTGTGTGTGTGTGTGTGGTGTGTGTGTGTGTGTGAACCCTGCTGTACCGGCTGCAGAGGATCAAACATGAGCCAGAGAACAAAGCCAACTTTGCTCCACAACCCCCAACACACACTCCCTCACCACCCCCAACACACACACTCCCTCACCGCCCCCAACACACACACTCTCTCATCGCCCCCAACACACACACTCCCTCAACCCCCTGTCCCAGCAGGGCATGATAAACCCAATTACCACGCTTCTAAAAAAATGGAGGAAAAAGGAGAGATGAAAAAAAGACACAATGTCTGTCCCCTTTAGTATCCTAAACACAGCACACTAGCCTAGCTATCTCTAACACCACCCTCTCCTCTTTTCCCTCCCTTATCCTCCTCTCCATTCCTCCTCTCCTCTTTCCACCTCTCCCCTAATTCCTCTCTATTCCTCTCTTCTTTCTCTTCTAACCTCTCTCCTCTCCATTCCTCTCTTCCTCTCCCTTCCCCTCATCTGCTCCTGCTCTCCTCTTCTCTCCTCCTCTCCTCTCTCTCCTCTCCTCCTCCACTCCCATTCTGTCTCCTCACCTCCTTCTCTCCTCCTCTCCTCTCCTCCTCTGATGGGGCTGCTGATCAGATGTGGGGATGGCGTAGGTGCTGTGTGTGACGCCCCAGCAGCAGCTGTGGATGGGAATGCTGTTATTCCCACCCCGGCTCTGAGGAGTGTATGAAGCAGATGGAGTCTAGCATCATCCGCTACACTGTCAATTTACTCTAACGCTCGCAACACCAAGAGGTGCTGGGACAGACCCACTCCTGCTGGGAGTGCAGCTACAGTGTGCATGTGTGTGTATAGACCTTCACACATACACATACTGTCATGACACAAACACACACACACACACACACACACATACACACACACATACACACACACAGACTTCACACCTGAACAAAGTCACAATTGCTTATTACAAGGCCCGCACGCGCATACAGGCACACACAATGAAATGCACAACAATAAACACACACACACACACACACACAAACAAACATATTCTGATGTGCCACCACTCCCATAATTCTGTGTCTGTCCCTGTTTGCAGTCGTGGGGTTGCTATGATGAGACACATGCCTTGCACACGTTGGAATCTCCATGCCAAGTAGGGGAGCGTGAGCTCACCGTCTAATTGACATCCCCTGAACAAAGTAAGCGGCACATAATTAACAGATGCCCTCATCAACTGGTGTTCCTGACGTGCTTCCAAAGAGAAACAGAAGGAGATGAGAGAGAAACAGAGGGAGAGAGAGAGAAAACGAGGGAGACTGAGAGAGAGAGAGAGAGAGAGAGAAAGGGAGAGAGAGAGACTGAGATTTTGAGAGAGAGAGAAAGAGGGAGATTGAGAGAGAGATAGCGAGAAAGAGGGAGATTGAGAGAGAGAGAGTGAGAAAGAGGGAGAGAGAGAGAGAGACAGAGAGAAAGAGGGAGATTGAGAGAGAGAGAGAGCGAGAACGAGGGAGAGAGAGAGAGTGAGAGATTTTGAGAGAGAGAGAAAGAGGGAGATTGAGAGAGAGAGAGAGAGAGATTGAGAGAAAAAGAGAGAGAAAGAGGCAGAGAGAGAGTGTGAGAGATTTTGAGAGAGAGAGAAAGAGGGAGATTGAGAGAGAGAGAGAGTAGGAAAGGAAAGGGAGAGAGTAGGAATGGATTTTCTTTTTTTCTATCACCTGACTGTTTTTTTTTCTGCTTCTCTCATTCCCTTCTTCTTTGCTGAGTGCACTTAAAAACAAAACGGATGGACTCAGGGCAGTAAATGGAGTGAAATGAGACTGAGGAAAGCGTGTATGTGTGTGTGTATGAGGGTGTGTTTGTGTGAATGTGTGTCTGTGAGTGGAGGAGGGTTCTTGTGTAAGCATGTAATTGACTTTTGCAGCCTAAACTCAACACAGGCGTCTACCAAAGACAGGTAATAAGGCCTGGAGGGAAGGTGGCCAGGGTAAATGTGTTTGGTGTGTGCTGGTGATGGTGGCTGTAAGTCTTGCTGATAACATATATGATTCTTATCTATCCTAATAGAATAATGCAAGGAGCGTGCAAGTCCCTTAATAGAATTTGTGTACACCTCAACAATGTATCTATGTTGGTGAAGCCACAAGACAATTCTACTGAAAATGCCTAGGATTATAAATATAAAAGAGGGTGAATTGCATTTGGTTGGAGTTGGGATGGGGGGGGGGGGGGGGGGTAAGAGGCCCAGGCAAATCTGGAAGAGTGCTCTGAGTGTGCTCTCGGTGGCTCTGAGAAGTGAGCGAGCGAGCGATTCGCCGGCGAGTGAGTCTGGGGTCTCTTCAGGATCGATACTCTCCATCTGATGTAATCTCCCCCCTGGCGGACAGTGTTCCGCTCGATCCCAGTCGCCCCATCACTCACGGCCGATGCCTCCACCGTTTCCTGCGCTGGACGCACACGCGCATGGAAAAAGTCTTTCCGACGTTCATTCGCCAGATTAAGGCTTCCCGGAGGACGGCCGCAGAAAGGGCTGGGATCTCCGTGGGGAGGAGGGGGAAGAGGAGGAGGAGAAGGAATGGTCTGGAGCCATTTTTCCTCCATTTCAAGCCCCTTTTCTTTCCTCCCCTCCCTTAGTACCTGAAGAAATATGGAGAGTCCATAAAAAGACTCTGGGATGCAGTAATGGCTTTCACAGCACCCTCTGACACGCAGTGGAACGTCTGAGGGTTCCCAGAAAGAACACTGGCAACTGTTACACATGTGAGTGACATCCCCTCCTTTTCCAACACACACACACACACACACACATACACATACACACACACACACACACACATCCATACAAACACACAAACACACACACACACACACACACACAGAGAAACACTCACACACCATCCCCACCACCATGCAGGGGGCAGTGAGGAAGCAGAGGGTAGAAGAAGTGTGGGTGAGCGCGCAAGCGAGAGGGGCGCAGGGCCCAGGGAGCGCTGGGTAATGGCATGTGCAGCCAGCGGAACGGGACCGAGAGACACCCTGCTTGTCTCTCCGCCTGCCTGCACACCTGACGCTGATACGCCCCCTCCGTGGACACGGGCTCTGCGGGTCCAGAGACCGACCCCGGGTCGGTCGGCCTATTCCTGTCCGACTGTCTGCTTGTCTGTCCCGCCTGTCCCACTTGCTTCGCTTTAAAGGCTGAAACGCTTTCAGGAAAAGCAAAAAAAAAAACACGAATGAAAAATAAAATGAATGAAATATAAAAAGTCGACTGACTGGTCCCGCTGTGCATGAGCAGCATTCCGGGCAGGTGTGAGTAGAGAGATTAGAAGGCAGGAGGAGAAGGCGACCTGAAAGTAAAACTCACAGGGGCCAAAAAAAAAAAAAAAAAGTATGAGTCGAACTTCTCACTGGTAGCGCTTAATTTTAACTCCTCTATTGCCAGAAAGGGACTCTCTCTCTCTCTCTCTCTCTCTCTCTCTCTCTCTCTCTCTACGGGGATGCGGAGTAGTAATCAGGCTGAGACCCAGTGTTCTGGTTCTGCAGAGGACACAATAGGAATGTAATGACACAAAAAGAGCCAATTTTCTAAATGGACCCGGCTCCTTCCCCTCTCTGTCGAACTCTCACTGTCACACTCTCTCTACACGCCCTCCGTTATACCTCTCTCTCTTTTCCTCCCTCTCTCTCTCTGTCTCTCTCCCTAACTCTCTCCGTCTATTACCGCCTCTATTGCTCCCTCCCTCTATCTCATTCCATTTGTCTCGCTTCTAGTTTCCCTCTCTTCTCTCTTCCTCTTTCTATCATTCCATCCCTCTCTCCCTTCTGTTTTCCCTTCCCTCAGACAAGAGAGGTAGAGGGTGACAGATAGGATTGTGGCTGTGAGTCACTCGATTGCCCCAGCAGATCTGAGGCGCTCCGCACGACACACTTGCTAACACACACACACACGCGCGGGCGCACACACTCTCTTCACACACACCACCCCCCACCATCACCTCTCCCTCCGGCATGCTACAGTAATTATGAAAAATTAAATATATCCCTGGCCCGATTAAGCCTGGCACATTATGCCCAGTTACCAATAGGGATAATGTCAAGAAAAATTAGGTATACAAATTATCCTCGGTGCTCCGTCCTGCTGAGACACTCGTGCGCGTGGGAGCGGGATGTTAATGGGACTCAAATCAGGAATGTCACAGGCAAAATGTGGCAAAGATGGCGAGACCATTTGCATTAAGTGCATCTCGACCAGACACTTTTCTCCCACCCTTCACACACAAACACACACACATATGCACACACACTTATTTTTCTCTATGCGTTTAATGGAGGATGGAACAGGTGTGGGGGGAGGGGAGTAGCAGTTAATATGTAAATGCTTTGCTCTGAGATGGAAACGTGGCGTGGAGATTAAGTGATCCATGTCGACAAGCGACTGTGATATTGTTTACACGTTTAGTTTCAGACAGATAAAGCACAGAAGTCACTGTTAGTAATTTTTCTCTTTGTCTGTGTGTACTGTATGTGTGTAGGTTGAGAACATTCTGCAATGCTAAGTGTATGTGAGGTTTTCTCTCTCTCTCTCTCTCTCTCTCTCTCTCTCTCTCTCTCTCTCCATCTCTCTGATTGTGTGTACATGCATGTGTGAAGGAGATCTATTTCTAACATTCCGACAAATTTGCATGTGTGACATGCCAGCACACGTGTGCTCATTTTTAAGTATGTGACAAAGTGGTTGTGATTATCTGAATGCCAGTCATAGATGCAGACACCCTTACACACACACACACACACACACACACACACATACAAACATAAACACATTCACAGCCTGTGACGCTGAGAGGAACGAGAGAAACCCGAGTCTCTGGCATGAGTTTCAGGCAGAGAAGCAGCAGCTGTTTGGGTCGCGCCCGACTCAAGTGCATTCTGTGTCACATTCTCCACAAAGAAGCCACTCACAATGACTGAGAGGTATGTCAAATGCAATTATCTCCCTTCCTACCCTCTCTCTCTCTCTCTTTCTTTTTCCCTCTCTCTCTTACTTCTTCTTTCTGCTTCCATAGGTCACAACTACACTGACTCTCACATTGTGATCTTCTATTTTTTCGCTCCCTATCCTTCTCAGTCTGTCTCTCTCTTTACCCCCCCTCCCACGCTTTCTCTCTCTCTCTTTTTTCTCTCTGTCTCTCTCTTTCTCTCTCTCCCTCTCTCTGTGTGTCGCTGTCTCTAGAGAGGTCATTTTCATGAAATTCCCATTCAGTCTTTGCTGCTGCTGCTGCCATGTCCTGGCCTTCCCTCTCGCTCAGCCTTGTAGGACTGTCAGTGGCTCATGTTGACTCTCATTAAACCTGCATGAGGTTTCATAGTGCCCAGTTTAATGCGGGGCAGGGGTGGGCCGAGGGATTGTGAAGCTGTGAAGAGAGGGTTTGATTGCACCCCTGAGAATCGGCACGGGTGGGACGGAGTGGATCAAGGTGGGGATAAGGTGGCCATTTCGGGGATCCCTGCCAATGCCGCCTTCACCAGGTGATGCCGTGGGCATCTGCGTCACCAGGTGGGGGTAAATTGCTGGGGCTGGACTAGGTAGAGCTGAGGGTAATAGAACGGGGGAAAGGGAAAAAAAGGTCACCCTAATGAATTGTGCATGAGTGGTTTCCGGGGCAGAGGTTGCCATAGCAACAGGCTCTGGCGCACGTGTTTTTTTTTTTGTTTTTTTTTTCCTTCTTCCTGGCTCACACTGGGCCTCATCTGTGTGCTCTGACACCCCAAACTGAGAGAAAATGATAGAGTTCGGAAGACGGAGAGAATGAGAGAGAGAGACAAAAAAAAAAAGTAAAGTGAGGAAAAGTGGGGGGAGTGAAAAAATAGGAAATGCATATTCATCACCGGAAATTCACCACGGCGTCGCATTGGTTTAGCGCAGAGCGGAGTGGAGCGGCATGGCGCGGGTCTCTGAGCCTGAACAATTAGAAACACTTTTGGTCGCAGCAGGTGAGCAAAGCTCATCTGGAGGCCGAGCACAAGATCAGGAGTGCAGCACGTCCAAATGCTGTGGAAAATGTAATGAAACACAAGCTCAGGAGAACACGCCTGAGTCTGGGAGCTCGCTGTGCGGTGAGAAACAGTGTGTGGGTATATATTTTCTGTGCATGTGAAAGTGTTCAAGTGTGTGTGTGTGTGTGTGTGTGTGTGTGTGTGCTACAGTGTGTGTGTGTGTGTGTGTGTGTGTGTGTGTGTGTGTGCTACAGCGTGTATGTATGTGTGTATGTGTCAGTGTGTATGTTACAGTTTGTGTGTGTGTGTGTGTGTGTCTGTGCACGTAAGAGACTGAATACGCACACTGATTTAAAGGTTGAGTTGCCGACTGTCTACGTGAGATAAACTCAAGCAGTATATTGCTGTTCGTTTGTGGTATTCTCCCCCTTTCATTTGTAGCCTGGGGCAATGTGTGCATGGAATGATCTGAGAACGGAGATCAATTTTTCAGCCCAGCCAAGCCCGTCACCCCGCTGCGGCCTGGCTCATTGCATCAATATATTGATCGAAAAATCATTTATGGTATTCATTACAATCGATGCTTCTGAAGTCTAAATCAACAGCGGAGGCAAGGGGCAGAAGCCTGAAATAGCGCAGACAACGGTAAACAACCCAAACTCATAAAGAGGGCTTCAAGAGGCCGTTAAATAAAAGACAACACAGTGCTAAGTCTTAGCTGATGCTAGAAGCTAAACTAGTACATTGCCCCCCAGTGAGTCTTTGTTTTTGAGCAGAGGAGAGTACAGACTAGACCAAAGTCACAGAAGGGGGTAGGTGGGTGAGGAAGGGGTCACAGAGGTCAGAGAGGTCAATGAGGGTGAGGGGCCCAGTAAAAACTAGCTGGCTACTTGCTAGGCGCACAATTATCATCCCTCTGCTTCATCCATCATCTCGGGCAGCTGGGTCTCCACTGGCCAACACCAGAGAAAGGAGCAGAGTGATTGGACACAGCAACACGCCATAGCTGCAGTGAGGTTGGGTTACACACGGCGTAGCTTAGCCCAGTCTGCTGCCTAATGGTGTCCTTCCATCAGCTAAACTCACGTTTTTTTGGCCACTGCCTGAGGGCATTCATAAATCCCAAAATAAAAGAAAGAAAGAAACTAATTGTGAGCGTGTCTCAGATGCCGAGGTGTCTGATAATAGAGCCACAATAAGCCAGAGTCAGAACAGACCCTCACCAGGTCCAGCCCCCTGAAAGCAGCCAAGAGTCACCAGGCCCCTGCAAAGTATGAGAGTCTGCTGACCTTGGGCTGGCTAACCAACCTCTATGGGGCGATTTAGCCTGGCTTTCGTTTCACCAGAGAAACCCAATCACTTGCTGGGTTCCTCAAAGACTCTCTGATTACATGGTAATCAGGCCTTTGAACCAAAGCTGCCCTATGAGCCTGCTGCCGAGCCTGCGACAGAAAGTTATTTTACGGCTTTTTTTTTCTGATACATTATCCATAACATGATAGGCATTAAGCTACTTTTTTTAAATAAACTTTTTTTTTTTTATAGATTTTCAGTACCAGTTCTGCTGATTACATCCAAGTGACAATGCGGAGTTCAAGCCTGAACAGATGTTCACTAATGAGATGGGAATCAGTTTTAATATGTCAGCACTCACCTGTCTCAACTGTGCAGACAGCTTAAAGGTGCGGACAGAGGTGTGAAGATGGTAGGAGCATTTTTCCCTGGTTTGTTTTGGTCATGCTTTTAATGAGGGATATGTGCTGGGGAGTGAGCAGTGCACAGATGAAATAGCCCCATCCTCTCCTCCCAAATATTTCATCGCGGGTGAAATGAGCGAACGGCCTAACGGGCAGTCAAAAAAAAAGAAGAAACACAAACAAAAAACGACACCACGAGGACTGACCTCAGCGGGCTGACGGAAGTAGACTCTCCTTCACGGCTATCCAAACTCCCCTCGGATGCTTGTCTCTCTTCCTGTTTCACTTTGCCCTGGCCTGGCCTCTCAATTATTCATCCCTCCCCACCTCCACCACTACCAGAACAACCTGAGTTGGGGGGTTGGGGTGTGTATGTGTGCAGGAGTCTCCTCCCAGGGTGTCAATTATTCACATTTTTACCAACCCACCACTAAATATAACCTCATCAACGTGACCCTACTTAACGGCGTGTGTTTAGCACAGGCGGAAGACACCACGGAACACTAACTGAGAAGCCGCCGATGGGGAAAAAAAATATATATAAATACATATATATATATATATATATACATACAAGGAGACAGAACACATAACTGTATACATAAATAATTCCATTTTTTTTCCCATAAACCCAACTGCAGTCAGGTGGTGGAGTTCAATTTGGTGCATCTGTTGCTGAAGTGAATTGAAAATAAGGGCAGCTATACAGTGTGCTCAGTCCTTCTCCATCTCACTCACTCACTCACTCTGCACCTGATTTGGTTTGCTAATGCAGGCCTGGAACTGAGGAACTGTGGAAAAGAAATACGGGAGAAAAAAAAAAAGAAAAATAAATAAATAAATAAATAAATAAACAGCGCCTGAGTTTTACAGCTGGAGTGGCGTGACAGCCGCCCCAACCCCCAACACACACACACACACACACCCTCTCGAGTGGTTCCTTGTTATTAAAAGGGTGGCGTTTTCTGTTGCCTTCTCATCATCACCTGGGGCTGTTGAGCATATGGACACGCTCACATATAATCCCTCATCTCGGGGTGGGGATCCACGGGCCGAGGGGTTCGTGCGCCATCTCCATAATGTCAGAGGGAAGGCAATACAGCCCCGTGCGGGCAAATAAAATAAAGCAAAGCGCACTGTCAGCGCCATCTTGGGCGTCACCGCTTCCGCCGGGCTAATGTGGCGCAGGGCTGGAATATGGACCCACTGAGGCATATGTGAAGTACTAAAGAGAATGAGCTGAAACCTTAACAACACTTGATGAGGGTTCTCCTCCTCCTTTCTCTCTCTCTCTCCATTTCCCTCTATCTCCTCTCTCTCCCTTTCTTTCTTTCTTTCCCTCTCTCTGTCAGCATCTTGCTGTAAGGAAATAAGCCTTAAGTTGCTGGCCTGGGCAGCAATGCATGTCATTCAGGAAAGAAAAGAAAAGACAAGAAAAGAAAAGAAAAGAAAAAAAGACAAGTGAAGAGTTTGGTTTCAAAATGCTATATCCACCATTTTAATGAGTTTTCAGAAATCGTTTTTTAAAATTTAGTTTTTCAGATATATCAGTGGATCTGCAGTTGGGTTCATTTAACTTGATTTATTTTTAAAATAAAATCAACATAATTGAGGTTTTGATCAATAATTACTGAAATACACAATTTAAAAACATGACTTTTGAATATTTTCAGAAATGGATTTGCAGCGTTTTGGAACCAAACTCTTCAAGTATTCTTTGTTTACACTAGGGGGTCACACCGCAGAGTTCGGCCCAGGAGCGGAGCGGAGCAGCATGCATGCGTGAGGAGGCAGCAGCAGACGCCTGAGCCTGCTTATCCTACTCATGCCAGCGGAGGACGGGGAGAGTGAGTGTGCCGAATTATTCACAGAGTGAAAAAACAATACAGCAGAAATGAGAGGCCTGAAATGGACGCAGGACAATGCAGAGTGGCGTGTGTGTGTGGTGTGTGTGTGTGTGTGTGTCCATGCGTGCACCTGTGTACCTGTGTACTATACAGAGCGGTGAGTGTTTGTGTTTATGGAGAACATGTAGGTAAGAGAGACAGAACAACAAGGAAGATAAAAGGGAGATGGAGTTTCGCATTTGTGTGTGTGTGTGTGTGTGTGTGTGTGTGTGTATGCGTGTGTGTGCGTGTGTGTGTGTGTGTGTGTATGTGTGTGTCTAACGGTCAGTAAGATGAGAGAGGGCAGAGCACCTGAGGCCAGATCACCATTTCATATCTCAGCCTCAGCAGGGAGACCAACATGGCCAATATCAAAGTGTGCCAGGTTGCACCGGAGCTATCTGCTTACACGCACTGCTTGTTTCTCATCTTGCCCCCAACTCTTGATGTTTTTCTCTTTCTTTCTCTCTCTGTCTGTCTATCTCTTTAGCATATGTGTGTGTGCACATGTGTCTGTCTGACTGAAACAAGTGTTTGTCTTACTGCTCTGACAAGTGTGTGTGGCGGCCCTGACCTGGAGCCATGACTCTTTCAGGCACGGCAATCCAAATGAAATCTGGTGAAGCCGAAGATCTTTTAAATCAACTGACCCTTTAAATTCATCTCACAAACTCTTCCTGGTAATCCTCTAAACCCTGTCGAGCCTGAAGGACTGAACCACCGAGCCTGGCGGACTGAAATAGAACACCGAGTGCCTCACAGGGATGAGGGGGCCCTCCAATTGCCAGTAAATGCGCCCCCCCCCCAAAAAAAAAATAATAACAAACAACAAAACAACAAAAACAACAACAACAACAATGCAAAATCGTGCTTCCCTGTCTCTCGTTATGAGGGAACGAAAAATGCAAGGAAACGCTGTTCTGACGACAAACTATACGCATTGCCAGCTCTAAATGTGCTTAATTGAACAATTATGTGACTAGCAAGGAGCCACACCTGGGGACAGTCTAGTAAATTTGCAACGGTGTCTATTTTTCCACCTACGCAACGACGACAGGGCCCAGCTTGCCGTTTAGTGTGAGTAGTCATGGTTTGCACCCCCCTTTAAACAAAACGACGAAGACCCAACACAATAGCATGAGATGAATGGCTCTTCAAGAACCTTCAAATTACACATCTGCTTATGCAGAAGCAGCACAGGCAGAGACTCATTTTAAAAAAGCAAGAGAAAAATAAATAAAAACTAACCGAACAAAACAGGAAACATAAAAAAAACCTAGTAGCTGAGAGCGTGTTGTCAGAGGTTGTTAAAGGTAAGCCTACACTTTTCTGGCAGTTTTACGCAGCTTCTCGAGGATGTTATTCCATCGCATGCGGATAAAGTCTCTGATGTGGATCATTCTCATTCAGGGCAGGAAACAGCTATGCTCACAAGCCCTAAAGCGGGCCTGCTGTGTGTGTGTGTGTGTGTGTGTGTGTGTGTGTGTGTATTATATATATTAGTGTATGTATGTAGGTTTGTGTGTTTGTGTATGTGCGTGTTTATTTCTGTGTGCGTGTGTGTGTGTGGGTGTATATATTAGAGTATGTATGTAAGTTTGTGTGTTTGTGAATGTGCGTGTGTATGCACGTGTGTGTGTGTGTGTGTGTGTGTGTGTGTGTGTGTGTGTGGGATGAGAGTTAGGCCAACAACGCAACATGCACAAATGTGTTAAATGAACCAGTGCAGGCCGTGCATGCAGAACAGCTAAACGGAGATCAAGTGAATGATTAACGCTATAGATTTTTGGATGGGTCATGACTGGGGCTATCGATCCACTTTTCCAAGCAAAGCTACAGATATTGAAAGCTGCTTTGGCTTGCCTGGAGTCTGTGTGTTTTTTCTTATTCCTCCAGTGGCATTTGAGGGAGTTACATTTTCATTGAGTCGTGAGGCATGAAGGGGTCAGGAGAGATGACCTGGAGGTGTGTGTGTGTGTGTGTGTGTGTGTGTGTGGTGTGTGTGCAGCAGCATGGAGCCAGAGGAGCTGACAGCTCGGCTGAATAACACACACTCCCGCACACCTCCACAAGACCTCCACTGCCTGCTGCTGCACACACACACACACACACACACACACACACGCATATAAACACCCAAACACTCTCTCTCTCTCACGCGCACAAACACACATACACACACACACACTCACACCACAAGCATCTGCTTTCAATCCTAAGATTCACACACACACACACACACACACACACACACACACACACACCACAAGCATCTGCTTTCAATTCTAAGATTCACATGCATACACACACACACACACACACACACACGCGCACAGAACCAGACCCCCCTCCTATCCACAGCAGATCCTCACTTCCAGAACACATTTCCACCCACATGGCCACCATTAAAGAGCTTGTTTGCTTTACATGCTTTCGACAGCTCACTGTAACTCTTCACCAGAATCACCACGGATACAGCCCAAACAAACACACACACGTTCCCATACACACACACACACACACACACACACAGGGACACACACACACCGTCAACACCAGACCTGTTCCTGCCTTTTAAACACCATGAGAAGAATTCAAAGAAAATAAGAACATCCTATGTGTGCAAGAGGGATTTTACTAGAACAGGGTACGCAGAGAGGCAGGGACGAAAAGGATGAGAGAGAAAGAGAGTGAGACAGAAAGAGAGAGAGAGAGAGTGAGAAATCAGAAGACAGATGGATCCAAGTAGCGAGTGAGGAGTGGGTTTGAAAGGAGGTAGAGGCATAGCCATGCACAGAGTGGCAGAAGAGTGAAGTTGAGCCGCCCGTCCCATCTGTGCATCTCCACGCTTGGAACTGAGTGAAAGAGCCACCACACCCTTCTCAACAGGATCCCACACACACACACACACACACACACACACACACACACACACAAACTCACAAAAGAACGTGCCTAAAATATGGATGTGTGCGTGCGTGCGTGCGTGCGTGTGTGAGCGTGTGTGTGTGTGTTTGTGTGTGTGTGTGTGTGTGTGTGTGTGTGTGTGTGCTTGCTCTTGATGAGGAGCCCAGCCCAGCCGAACTGAGCCACTGTGGGGGGGAGGGCACACAGGGCTGCCCGCTCCACCACCCAAACTCCGCCGCTTGGCTGCCTGGCTGGCATCTGCACACACGGCCTAAAAATACCCTCACTGCGGTCGGCATCAGTCGCTCAAGCCACTGCCTGGGAGGCAGGAGCCCGCCACTCGCCTCACGGCTCCCTCTGCGCCAAGCCAAACGGAGCCGGGCCGTCTCACACACACACACACACACACACACACACACACACACACACATATACACATGCATGCATCGTAAATATACACCCACACACGGACACGCTCGCTTGACATTCCCACACATGAGGAAGAACACACTGACACATGAAAGAAAATGACACATGAAATATAAAACCTGTATGAGGACACACACACACAATCTACACACACGGTACATACACACACACACACACACACACACACACACCTGTGCCTGCCTCTGACCAGCTTGTTATTGGGGGCCTGTAGACAGCATGGAGGGGCTTGGCTGCAGAGCTGAGTGCATTGAGGAAGAGTTCAGGCTGAACTAATTGCTCGGAAACTAGGCCCCCCAGATCCAGATTTCTTCCGCGCATGCCAAGGTGGCCAAGGGGAGAGCTGGATGGATGGACGCCCATTCGAGGAGCCCACGGGCTCCCCTCCCTCCTTCTCTCTTTCTCTCCGTTTGTCTCCCCGCCTGAGGACGTGTCCGCTTCCAGCTGACAGCTGGAAGAGATCACCTCACCCCTCCGCTGAGGCATTTTCACGCCTAATGCATTTCAGATGTGCAAGCCGGGACAATGACGGGGTGGGGGGGACCAGAGAGATGGACCAGAGAGACGAGACGAGACTGATGCAACCTGAGCTCAGATCTATCACAGGGGGTACAAGAGAGGACGCCCAGACGCTCTTAACTCTCTCTCTCTCTTTCATGTCATTTCCCTCATATCTCTGTGCCCACCGGCTAGTTCAACTTGTCACAACGTCGACGCCGATGAGGTAACGTGGCACCGAAAGCACGAGAAACTTCTGAATCTCTGCCGAAGAGTTGACCCCTGAGTGCGCTGTCATTTACAGGGGCGCCAGCTGTCAAACGGCACCGTAAAAAAGATGGGGCCCCTGTGCGCTGGAGCTTCCTCTCTCCCCCGACGGCCCCATAAACATCCCTCCACCGCCGACAGAGAGAAAGAGGAGGACGGTTTGTCTCTCCAGGGCAGGTAGAGGGCGAATCCTCGACTTGGAAGCAAACGCACTCTGGAGAAGTGTGTTAAAATTCCTTCCCTGTGTCTGTCTGTCTCTCTCTTTTTCTATTCTCTCCTTTCTTTTCTCTCTCTCTCTATTCTCACTTTCTCTCTTTTCTTTTCTCTCTCTCTCTCTCTCTCTCTCTCTCTCTCACTTCCTCCCTACAGTTGGCTCTGCAGCCTCTCTTTTCCTGACACCCACAATCGCTTTCATTATGCAAATGCACTGGAGGCATGGGTTTACCGCGTCGCCAGCACGCCAAGGCATCTGCATACAAAACAGCCTCTATTTGTTCCCTTTCAATTAGGCAACGCAAGGTATATCATTTATTGGCAAGGGAAAGGGGGAGGTACGTGCGTGTGTGTGTGTGTGTGTGTGTGTGTGTGTGTGTGTGTGAGGTAAACAGAGGAGATCTGAGCCATCCAGATGCCTGCCACCAACCGCGGCTACCGCCGCCACCATCGCTACCGTTAGCTCGCTCCCATCTCCGGATCCGATAATACAGCCACTCCCTCATTTCCGGCTGGCACCTCTTCCTTGAGCTCGTTTCCATTCAGTCGCCCGAACCACAACACCCCCCCCGCCCCCTCCCCCTTTCCGCCCGTCCAAGTGCAGATCTCATTAAAACGGGGGAAGAGATATCTAACACATCAGCATGCATCACTCCTCCACCGTCCCCAGCTTTCTTCAAGAGAGAGCATGCGGTAGTTAGTATGCATGTATTGTCCGTGCATGCACACACACACACGCACACACACACACACACACACACACACACACACACACACACACACACACACACACACATATATAGTAAGGTGCTGTGCAACATGGTGCGTTAACAGGAAGCAGCACAGTCTATCCATGAACGCTTCTCTCTGGCTGATGCGTTCAGCTTGTGGCCTTCTTGTCTGTACCTGACAATGGGCCTCAGCCGTTTGGCAAGTGGCTGTCAGTAGAGTCCTGGCTTGGCTCCTCTCTCTCTCTCTCTCTCACTCTCTCTCTCTCTCTCTGTCTCAGCCTCTCTCTCTCTGGCGGCAGGCTGGGCAGGCACCTTGTCATAATTGCGTGCAGCGGCGCGAGGCGCACATGTCAAACAAGCCATTAAGGGAGGAAGCCGGGGAAACTACTGTATACAAATTAGATCAGGAGGAGGCCTGATCCTGGGGGGGTGGTGGCTGCTAGCAGCAGAGAGCAGACAGCAGGATGCCCACAGCATCACAGCACCAAACAGCAGCACAATGGCACTCGTCTCTCTCTCTCTCTCTCTTTCTCTCTCCCTGTCTCTATTTCTCTCCCACACTGCTCACACGTTCTCATCTATTATTTCTCTCTCTCTTTCTCTCGCTCTCTCTCTCTCTCTCTCTAATGCACCTGCTCTGTAACAGAGCCGGCACTCTCTACACGAGGAGAGAGAGAGAGAGAGTAGAGAGTAGAGTGCGGCTCCATCCAATGCGGAGGTGCAAACATAATCATTCTACCCTGTCGGACTCACTTAGAGCGTGCGCGGTGAGTTGCGGCCGGGGGAAGAGACGGTTTCACCAAGGAGGGGGTGGTGGACATGGTAGGGATCTGAGGAGGTTTGGGGGGGGGGGAAGGGGTAGATTTATGGCTTTCCTGGGCACTTCTTGCTAAGCCATTCAATCATCCAGTGCACAGAGCTAACGGCGCCACCCCTGGTGTATTTGAATAGCATTACAAAGCAGTTTCATCTTACTGTAACATAAGACTAACCTGGGACAGGTGGGGGATGGGGGGCAAAACTGGAGCAAACTATCTGGGGTACAAGGACCTCCCTCCTGCATCACAATTCAGAACAGAGGAGGGAGGAAAGGAATTCCCTCTTACAGATTCCAAACACGGAACTGCACACACACACACACACACACACACACAACCCCTACACACACTCACACACACACACACACACACACACACGCAGCCTAAAGGGGAAAAAAGTGTTTAGCTGTGTGTGTGTCAAGCAGATGGATTAAAACAACGTGCAACATAACAGCGACAAAGCACATCTGCAGGAGATTCAGATTTCAGAGATTTTTCAGAGATCTGTTTTAACTTTATCTCCCTACTGTAAGCTTGATTTCATCTTCTCATTATGTTTCACCTTGGCAAGCTCCCTGGGCAAACACAAAACCAATGCTTTCACTTAAAACAAGACTAGCAATAGACATCTGCAGGCAATTATTTCCAAATGAGCATTCTGAAACATGCACATGGATAAACACTACACCCATAGTTCAACTGTGAGGTGAAGTTAAAACCAATACCTTTAGGAGATAAAAGTGTGTCTTTATGCAGAGAAAAAGACACATTATCCTCCTTTACACCAGGAGGATGACAACCAAAGAAAAGAGCTAGCTAGACTCTTACATCAATAACCTTTCTACCAACACAGAGGGATATTTCAGTAAGAGAATGGCAGGTCTACACATTAATTACATGGCGCACTACAGGGAGAGAAATTCACTCGGCATCTTCTAGCTTCCTGCTCCCTAATGCATTTTCCCACGTCTCAAAAATAGCATTCAACATTTCATCACCTCCTGGAATACATTACTGCCATGCATCATAATTATCGCTGTTCCCCCCTCCAAAAAAAGGCTTGAAGAATCACTGAATTTTCCTCCATCCTCTACTGCGTTCACTTTTTCTCCTGATACCTGCCAGACTGGGGTCCCCAGCCACGATGTGCTTGGCCACCTTTACACCTGCCCAGTCAATACATGTTGTGTGTGTGTGTGTGTGTGTGTGTGTGTGTGTGTGTGTGTGTGTGTGTGCGGTGGGGGGGGTGCACTTGACAGCCGCAAGGGGTAATGGAGAAGCGATACATTCTAAGACCACACTGACAGAAGGCTCTGGTAATGTGCAGCAATGCAGATTTGGAGGGTTTGCAAATAAAGTACTTCCAGTGTCCTGGGTGGATTGATACGTATGCTTGACCATGAGCATACCAACCACAAATCCAGACCTTTATGAAAAAACTAATGTTTTATCACGCAACATTCCACAAAAAAAACAATGTTCGGTGTCTCTCTGCTTGATGGTAACTATAGTGATCCTTAGTTCTATGTAAAAACAATTTTCAGCGTCTCTGTTAGCTGGGTGTAAACTACAGTGACCCTGAGTCCTGTGTAAGTCAAAGTCATTCTTTGTGCTATACGCCAGCTCTAGTGATCCCTCTTCATGATTCTCTCTAGGAAGCAATTGATTGGGCATGATTTTACAGCACCTGAGAGCATGCAGAAGCACACAATGCCCAGTGACTCATTGAAAGACTTAATGACTCGATCAGCCTAAATTATAACCCCCCCTATTCCCAGGAGCACAGCGTTCCTTAAAAAATACCAATAACTGGCCGCCCAGTCAAACCCAGGTACCCTGTGTAAGGGGCCTTGGTTTGGGCTGACGTGACTTCATTGCAGAGATGGGAGACCCTGCCAGAAGGACAAGCATCTTAGAAGTGCTCAATCAATCAAGTCTTCACGACAGCCTGGCTAAATGAAAGCTGCTCCTGAGTAAACCACATATGGCAGTCAGCCTAGAAATGGCCAAAACAACTCTTCAAAGACTCAAATGCTATGAGGAGAAAATGTGTGGAGAAGGTGAAGAAGAAATTCTGGGAAATAAACTTTGTTGGCCTATCTGGTAAAAAAACAAAACACATTAGTGACATTGTTGTGGTTGACTGTGCTCAGACTAATGACAAAATGGTCAGTGGTTTCAAACACTATCATCCGCTCTGAATTCTCTTTGAAGTAAAATCAATTAAGAATGGGTGCAAATGCATTAAGCAACATCTATCCTCAAACAGACCGCAAACCGCTTTGCAACATTTTAGTTGCTTGCCTGTATCAACACTTTACACCCATCAGTGTGAGCTGTGACCCCCCCCCCCCCCACACACACACACACCCACCCACCCACAAACACACACTCCCACACACACATACACACTGCCCACCCTTCTCAGGAACAAATTGTCTCATTGTTGCAACCATGCCAATTTTGCCTGCATTTCCCTTTTGACCTATATTTTCAATAGCCTTCTGCTTCCCAAATCAATATCCTTCACCATGCTACGAGCTTCAGTGTTTGCAGAGTCATCCTGGTGACAGCTTAGACAGGAAAGTGTCCAAGATGTCAAGTGTTTTTTTTTTCCTTCTTTCTTTCTCTTTTTCTTTCTTGTCCTGTTTCCTAGTTTTTCTATTCCCTTAAAAGCAGTCAAAAGCTTAAGCAAGCATGTGCTGAGTCTTCAATACTGAAATGACAAGAAAAGTATCTAAAAAAGAAAAGGCAAACTGTTGGCAAGTGGGTGTAACTCCATATGTTTGTGTATGTGTGTGTGTGTGTGTGTGTGTGTGTGTATGTGTGTGTGTGTGAGTGTATGTGTTTGTGCACATGTTTGGATACATGTCCAAACTCTGCAGGGGACCAATAAAGTTTGTCCCAGTAATGTCAAACTCGAGAGACTCAAGAGAAAACCCTGGTGAGTCTTTCCGCTCCAAGGCTGAAGGATGAGGAGCGGCAGGTGAGACTCATTCCTAGACTCACCTAATCCCTCAGATATGTTTTTTTTTTCTCCAGAACTACCTACCTTTGATATCTTGATACAAGACATCCTTGGGATGGGAAAAAAAATGAGGAAGATTTTTTTGAGGCCTCCTTTGTATGAAATCAGTGACATGAAAAGATTTAATTAAGATAAGGGACAGCTAATAATTAATTCCACTCTCCTCTCAGACTTGAGTTGCACTGTCAAGAACACCAGCACAATTTAGTCAGCCATTGCGGCATGAATTACTGATGCCCTGATTTGGAGTTCATTTTTCTGTTGTTATTATTTGTTAAAGTAGGTCTGGGAGGTGGGCTTTCAAAAACTCCCAACAACACGGAGAAGTTCTTGGCAGGATCACTGAGACGTGCACTGGAAGAAGCCAGCATGGAGCTTTCGAATCACAGCACCAGTGCCTAGGGCCCAGATCAAATCACATTTCAATTCAAACGTCTCTTCTCTCTCTCCTTTGTGTGTGTACGTGTGTGTGTGCGTGTGTGTGTGCGTGTGCGTGTGTGTGTGTGTGTGTATGCATGGACAGGTATGCTCAGAGCCCTGAAGGGGATACTTGCTATGACAAATGCCAAGCCGCAGGCTGAAGGAGTCCAGTACATTCATTATCATGTGTGCAGATGTGTGGAGCGGAGAGAGAGACAGAGAGAGAGACAGTGCTGAAAAGGACGCCTCTGAGCGGGAGCTCAAGTTCCCCCCCTCCAATTCCACTGCAGTTCATATGGCCTCATTTTAGGATCTTTCTGACAATGATGGGTGACCTACAGCCGTGAGGGGTATTCTTTTTTTCTCTATCTTTTTACAGTTGTCGATCACTCACCTGTCAAATTTACTACAAGCAGACCTACTTAGTGAGATCATCTATCATCCTGTCCATCAATTTTGTGTGGGAACCTGGATAGCATGGCAAGTAGCCTGGAAATTGTGGGTTCGAATCCCAGCTGCCACCATTACACCCTTGACCAAGGCACTTAAACCTCAAGGCCAGTCTCCCCTGTCTCCCCTTCTCTATGGCCTGATAAATGTATTTATTTTAAAAAAAGCTAAATTAACCTGTGAAGATTTAAGTGTAAATTAAAGAATGTTTTTTCATCTTCTATTCTCTTTGCTGACATCAAAATGGATCGGCCACGAGTGGCATGCAGGCCACACAGTGAATTATTAATCCATGAACGCAGCTGGTGTCATCTGCCAGAAGCATGCAGAAGAGATGGGCAGAGACAGGAGAAAAGAGAGATCCATCTTCCACCTGCAAGGCAGCAGACATGATAGGAAACCAGAGCTGCAGGTGGATGCTTTGCGGCTGGCTAAGGTCCAGATGGAGTCCGGTGCCGGCTGCCAAGCACACAGTTGTTGGTTCCCGTCTATTGGAAAGCTGCTGGTAACCAACGCTTTGTCTCTAGAGTCAACAGTGTCTTGGAATGCGTAGTCCAGTGAAAAAAAAAAAAAAAACAAAAAAAACAACAAGAACACTGGTGTCTAATTACATCTCACTTCCAGAGCCAGACAAACAAACTCTGTTAAGTGTATTGGAGTCAACACTTGCTTTGCATTTGGCTAGTTCAAATAAGTGTGAGATATAAAGTTAGGAACATTTGTTTGAGGCTTTTTCTTTCTCAACTTTTAAAAATCTTCTACTTAGTTTTCTTCTTCTTCCCAACTGTCGTCCTCAAGAATAGAATGGATATATAAGACTACAAAGCACTGCCAACATTTCATCGTTCAGTGACCTTTTCAACAAGCATTCTCTCACCAACAAATTTCCCAACAAATCTGGCAGCTTTCTATTAAGAAAGAGAAAGAGACAAAGAGAAAACTAAAAACTTTTTTTTTTTTTTTTATGTGTGTGTGTGTATGTGTGTGTGTGTGTGTGTGTGTGTGTGTGTGTGTGTAAATGGCAACTGTTAGATTATCTCAAAAGGACAGACTGGAACAACTGCGGACAGAACAGCCCTTCTCTTGGTGGGCTGGAAGAGGGGCTAATTAGGGGGTGCTTTGTTACTTTGTCAGGTTTCAGTGGGTGATTAACTGGCTTACTGGGTGAGTTTTCGACAGCTAATTGTAGATGCTCATACCGCAAACGTGCCTCTGTTTGTGAGAGCGCTTCAAGCCAGCCTCTTCTACATCTTAGGAAAATAATCAAAGACCGATAAAAAAATTAAATAAATACTCTCAAGGTCTTGAAGTCTTCCTTTAGGATGCCAGTGAAAATTGTTTGCAGTCTGAAATACCTTCCCCCTTTCAAAGAGAAATCATTGCAGGTTCCTGTTTTCGTGCTCCTATTTTTGAAGCACTCTGTTTCCATCTTGACTCTGCGATTTGATGAAATTTATATGTGAGGCTGTGAGCCTGAGAGGGAGTGCCATTGTGTCCTTGTGCGCACGAGAGAGGACATGTTCAGTGAAGTGTTACTTCTCGAGCTGGCTAATTTTCCTAATGGCAAAGCGAGCCCTTTGTGTAAGCACGTCCCAGTCATGTAACAAATTAATATGACACTGAGTGATAGGGTCTTCTATCTGGACTATCTTTAATTGGCACAGTGATCTGCCTAGAACACAATGAGCTCACAACAACACCATCCCTGCAGGGGGAAAGGAGTCTGTGCACTCTGTGTGTGGTGTGTGTGTGTGTGTGTGTGGCATATAAAGAGCAGCAGGCACCATCTGAACTGCCACCCAACTATCGGAAATGTAATTAAGTCCCAGCAGCAGCTATTCTTTAATGGGCAGCTCGGCGAAAAAACAAACGGTGCCCTTTTGGACGCCAGAAGTTCCATACATCGAAAATGAGCGCCAGCAATCAATAGACCTGCACTTTCACCCGATATCAAGGGAAGAGTAAGCGGCAGCCATCGCTGCCATTCTTTTCTTTCATGCAGTGGGGCCCTCGCTTCTGCAGTTCTCCATGGGTGTCCTTCTAGATGTATATAGGCTGCCTCAGTGTAAGAAGACACATTTTTGATTCTCAGAACAATCGAGCTTTCATCATTTGAGGTCGATTAAAAGAGGGCAGCTTATGCTGCACAATTTGCTTTGACGGTGCCCCTGCTTGAAGTGTGAGGGCGAAACATAAATTTGGGGCGTCTCTCTCTCTCTCTCGCTCTCTCTCTCTCTCGCTCTCTCTCTCTCTCTCTTTCTCCCTGCGCCTAAGGTTCTGGCAACCAAGTGAGGCCAAGCAACACTTCAATCAAATGTAATTACCCAGCATTTCTGCACGGATACGGTTTGAAGAAGACAATAGTTATTGTTCCACCGCTGCAAGACACCCGGTATTTGTCACACAGCTGCTACAAATGGATGTTTCACACAAGCCTTTTTTCTCTCTCTCTCTTTCTCTCTATCTCTCTCTCTATCTCTCTCTCTCTCTCTCTCTCTTTCTCTGGCATGGTCTTTGCAAGACACCAGCCTGGAGTGCAGGTGATTGTGCAATTATCGGACAGAGCCCTCTGAGCTGAGGCAGTTTGTTTAGCTGCCAAGGCTTCACTCGCCGATCATTATCAGCATTTCATTTGCTGCGCTCTTCGGAGCCCATATCTTTTTGTCGGCACGCCCTCGTAGCGACAGTGAGGGTCTGTTTTCCTTCGGCACCAAGAAGAGTGTGGCTGTTTTAAGTGATTGAAGGGGAGGCTGGCGCGTGTGTGTGTGTGTGTGTGTGTGTGTGTGTAGGTAGGTGGTGGTGGTGGTGGTGGTGGGTAGCGGCTAGCTACCGAACACCTTTTCATGTTCCACGGCATAAATATTCATTGCAGCACAAGAAACCAGCTGTTTCCCCCCAATTACAGCATGCCGAGATTCCACCATTTGCCAATAAATCGTTGCAGTTTAATTAATGGCACTCATTGCACGGCTGACGCCCAAATGAAAAAAGTCAAAATAAATATATAACTATGAATACAATGGAAACAAACGTGGTGCCAAAGACAGGGGTTTCTATCTGTGAATGAGAGCGTGCAGTCAGAGATGCTCAGTGGACAAACTGAAGCCGAGCTGTTGTCCCTGGCCTACTTACAGTCATAGCTAGGAGGCTGGAGTGGGGTGGGTAGGTGGGGTGTACGTGTGTGTGTGTGTGTGTGTGTGTGTGTGTGTGTGTGTGTGTGTGGTGGGGGTTGCTACTGGGGAGCAGGGGAGTAGACCTCCTTCCTGCTCCTCCATCCTGGCCGTGGGGGAGGCAAAAACTATGTTCTGACAAATCAGCTTGTCGAGGAGGATCCAGACATCAAAAGCAGGGATCTCCCCGCACCTACACACCCTCCCAGCTCTTAACACACAACCCACCCTCACCTTTAACAGCCCATCCCCCACCCCACCCCAAACACACACACACACACACACACACACACTGGAAAACACATCAAGCACCGACACTGCATGAAACACTTTTCTCATCATTTCCTTCTTTCCTTTTTTTCCCCCTAAATATTGTGGCCACTTCAAAGCATGCAGGGGTGAGATCATTATCTGTGTGTTAAAACGGTCTGGTCAGCTCAGCTCCCAGGCGAGGGCTGGCAGGACTTACCATCTGGGGGCTGGGGGGCTGGCGTGAAGTGAACAGGTTTGTCTGGAGGAGATAAGAGAGAGAGAGAGACAGAGAGAGAAACACATTAGTGAAGTGAAGATCTTGGACAATCCCAAAAGTTGTCAGCGCAGTCATTCCAAAAGTGTGAATGTCAGTGTGTGTGTGTGTGTGTGTCTGTTATTTGACAAAGACCCTTGAGGAGCTGAATGCACTGCGGTGCATGAATGTATCAGACAAGGCGGTGGAATAAGGGTAATGAGATATCATCTGTCAACTGATGGCAAAAATTCTGAGTGCATACTCGGCCTATCACAGAGAGAGGACGAAGAACTAATTGTGCACTGTGAATGTGAATGTCTTGAGATCCAATTGGGTGGTGGGGCTCATCACATTGATTTCATATAAGGAGCCTGACGCACATAAATTTTCATGAGACGCGATAAAAAAAGGCAGGAGGCTGTCAGAGCACGAAACGTGGCGTGATACTTTAAAATAATGATACGAAAGTATGTCATGTCACACTTCTAAAACTGCCGCAGGGAGGTGTGAGTGTGTGTGTGTGTGTGTGTGTGTGTGTGTGTGTGTGTGTGTGTGTATCACTGTGTGTGTGAGAGATGAGTAGATAGGAGTGTGGGCCCAGCTAGAGGCTTTTTTTTTCACAATTCACACAGAGAGGGAAATCAGTGACACTCGCCACTTGCCTCATACTGTGTGTGTGTGTGTGTGTGTGTGTGTGTGTGTGTGTGTGTGTGTGTGTGTGTGTTCATGTAGTGTGGTCAGCAAAGCATTCTGCCCTACGTGCCTGTAAGAGTGCGTCTTTCTCTAAACCCTGCCTCTTCCGTCTCCCGTCTGAGGGGAGAACTGGAGCATGACGCCTCTATGGTTAAAATTTCAACTTCACCCGTCTGCCCTTCTTTTAGTCTCGTACACACACGCGCGCACACACAGACATACGCACACACACATACACACACACCACCCACATCTCACTACACACATCGACAAAAACAAACAGTGCCGTAGCCCCCCTGCTAACAGACAGTGTTGGAGTCCATCAAAAATAACACGGTACGGGAGTTCCTGACAGGACACATGGGGAGAGAGAGAGAGAGAGAGAGAGAGGGAAGAGGGAGAAAAGGAAGGGAAAAGAAAAAAAAAAAAAAAAAAAAAAACCTTCGATACCCTCTCCGATTGCCTTTCCCACAGGGGGGCAATTTGGGAGATAAAAACCCTCACATCAATTACCCGGCTCACACGTTCGTGCCATAAACTTTGCACGAGAGCAGAGACATTCACACTCACACTCACAGTCACACACACACACACACACACACACACACACACACACACACACACACACACACACTCTCCGGAGGCCAGAGCACTCCTCTCCGGCGCCTCGTCCCTGTAGAGCTTGGACGAGGTTTAAATTTAGGCTCACTTAAAATTGCTTGTCAACAGCAGGGCTTGAGGGAGCAGGGGAGGGGAGGCAGGGAGAGAGGGAGAGAGAGAGAGAGAGAGAGAGAGAGAGAGAGAGAAAGTGAAAGAGGAGAAGGAGGCAGGGAGTGGGGGAAAGAGTGAAAGAGGGAGAAAGAAGAAATGGGAAAATAAGATTGACATCACGTAATGGAGAGAACGAAGAGCGGACAGAAGGAAAGAAAAGTAGCGGCGTGTGTGTGTGTGTGTGTGTGTGTGTGTGTGTGTGTGTGTGTGTGTGTGTGTGTGTGTGTGTGTGGAGGATGGAGTAGGGACATGCTCTGCAATACAGTTCTTGTATAATGAAGTGTCAGCTGAACTGGTCCTAGCCATGACAGAAACAGATTTCCATCAAAACAAACAACAAGAGTGAAGAAAACACACAGCCAGAGTCCACAACGCACTGTCATGAGCTCAGGCACACGGGTCTGCACATACACACACACACACACACACACACACACACACACACACACACACACACACACACACAGGGCAGTTAAACACAACACAAAGGACCCTAACCCTCCAGTGTAACACACTGACATACACATACAGCAAAATTACTAATAAACGCATGCACCACACACACACACACACACACAGGGCAGTTAAACACAACACAAAGGACCCTAACCCTCCAGTGTAACACACTGACATACACGTACAGCAAAATGACTCACACACACACACACACATTCACACAAGACAATGTTTGATTGCAACCCCTGGTATCACTACTGTCATCTTCCTCTCACTTTGGCTGTGTGAGCACAAAACACACGTTCATGAGGAAAACACATTAAAATGCGTGCGCTCCAACGACATGATTCATGTGCAAATAATGCCTGGGCTCTGACAGCTGTTTTATCTCCCCACCGTCTCTTATCTTTCATCCTGTGTCTGTATGTGTGTAGAGATACACACACAAACACACGCACGCACACACACACACACACACACACACACCTACCACTCTCAAGGACAACACAACTACATGGACTGTGTCTGTATGTGTATGTATGTCGGTGTGTGTATGTGTCGCCCAGCGCATGTGAGAGAGTGGTATTTTTTTCTTTTTCTCAGTCTGTGTGTGTGTGTGTGTGTGTGTGTGTGTGTGTGTGTTTGTAATCGAGGTTTTTTTTTTGTTTTTTTTTTTGTGCACATCTTGGTAAATGTGGATTTGAAGATGATGGCACTGCCAACAGGCACAGAGGAGAGCCCGGGATCCTGTTAGACCTCCCTCTGTCCCAAACCCCCCACCCCCCTGCTGGCTAAATGAAAATGAAAATGTTTGACCTCAGGTCCATGTCCCTTTCCAAGTAGCTTTCAAACGCTGCTCTGCACCTCTCCATGTTAATGGCTCTCCTTCCCCTTCATCAGATTTCTCTCTCTTTCACTCTTTCACTCTCTCTCTCTCTTTTCTCTCTCTCTGTCTCTCTCTCCCTTTTCTCTCTTTCTCTGTACCCATCACTTGCCCCTCCTTTCCCCATCTCCCCACTCTCTCCACTTCCTGAGATGGGGAATGGAAGAGGCTTTGACTGAGTTTGTATTTAAATCTAATGGAAACTGTCTGGATTAAATTGATTCGGCAGCACCACCAGTTTATAAATGGACCCCGCGTTCGAGCACTTTCAGTGGGGTTTGGGAGGAGGGGGGGAAGAGGGTGGGGGTAGGGGAGGATGGAGGAAGGGGATGGAGGGGGCGATGTTGCCTCTGGGTCTTTTAATCAAGATCTAATGCAGGTGACATCCAGGCAGGGCCCCAGAGGACTGGGAAGCACCACACAAGCTATTGAGAGTCCTGAGCATGTTAACAGCTTTTAGACAGACAGGATGGCGATGAATGAGTAAGGCTGCTCTTCCCTCGCTCTCTCTCTCTCTTTCTCTCTCTCTCTCTCTCTCTCTCTCTCTCTCTCTCTCTCTCTCTATGTCTCTTTTTCTCTCTGTATTCCTGTTCTTCTACTCTTACAAGCCCTCTTGAATTCACTCTCTTGAGTTCCATTCTTGGTCAGACAGCATGGGGAATAATAAGACAGCTCTCTCCCTCAAACACACACACACACACACACACACACAGAGAGAGGTACAAACACTCTCTCTCTCTTTCTCTCTTCCTCTCGCCTTGTCTCTTTTTTTTCTCTCTCATTTTCTCGCTCGTCCCAGTCCCGTTGGTTTGGACAGGTAGGGCTATGACTCGCTCACTCCCCTGGCGCTTTGAGATGCACTCAGCGTCTCTCTCAGCCTCCCCCTGGACGCTTAGACACAATGCTGAATTATGAAATGCAAATGTCTTCCTCTCACCCTCATCCCCTACAGGCCTCTCCATTTTAACGTTTGTTATGACATGTGTCTTACCTGGCCATGTGAATACACACACAGGATGTAAACAGCTCAATGAAGGAAAAAAAAAATGACTGGGAAAATGTTAGAAAATGATTTATGATTTAAAAAAATGCCTTCAACGCGAGGGGCAAGAAATTCAATGAAATGACTAATATGAAAGAAGGCATTAAGGAAACCACTAGGCTATGCCCATTTGTTACACTCACACACTGGACTCTGTTGGTGTGATGAAGGCACCTGCCATAAAGGTCACTTAAGCCGAGGCAGGCGGAGCAGACGGGCCTTCACACGCTCACAGCGGGGGACACTGGGGGTGGAACATTAGAGCGACAACCGGACGGTCGGTTGGCCTTAATGCTTAGGGAGGGTGAAGATGAAAGAGGTTGTGAGGAGAGGAGAGGACAGGAGAGGAGAGCTACTGCAGGCAATAAAAGCTCAGGGCAGGGCTACCTGGCCCCGACACTAATCACAGGTCACTCTAGAGGGCTTTGCAAAGTTGTCCGCTCTCTCTCATTCTTTTTCTTTTTTATGGCTCGCCCGCCCGTTTTGTTCGCGAGACAGACAATGAGGGCAGTGGGCAGTCAGGAGAGGAAGCAGCGCATATGTACACGACTGTGTATATGTGTGTGTGTGTGTGTGTGTGTGTGTGTGTGGTGTGTGTGTGTGTGTGTGTGTGTGTGCACGTGTGTGTGTGTGTGTGTGTGTGTGCACTTGTGTGTGTGTGTGTGTGTGTGTGTGCGCACATGTGTGTTATTTTACGCGTCGAGCTGAAATCCTCTCGTATTTATTCAGCCGATCGCGATGGCGGCGGGACACTAATGCTGGGGCTTTCACCCCCAAAGGCTTTTAATCTGCTCACTTTATTTCACAGCGCTGGGTAAATGCCACTGCTGTGGGCCTGGCCAGGGGGGCACCACCGAGCATGTGTGTGTGTGTGTGTGTGTGTGTGTGTCTATGGGGGCCTCCTCTGATGGAGCTGCCTCACCCATCTCTATACTTCCATTCATCACAACCCCCCACCCCAACCAAAGCCGTGGTGATTCCTCTCTCTCTCTCTCTCTCTCTCTCTCTCTCTTTCTCTCTCTCTTCTCCTTTCTTCTCTCCCACAGGCAGGAGGAAGAGATTGCAAAGAGCTTTCTGTCCTTCTTGAGAGCCTCCCACTCATATTCACAACTCATTTACACATCACAGTCTAGCTTACAGTCGGACCCGGAAACAAGGGGGCACCAGAGTTCCGTCACACACACACACACACACACACACACACACACACACACACACAGACATGCACACATTAGCATACACCGTGCTAAATCAAGTCAACTGCACAAAGGCAACCACACACACACACACACACACACATACACACACACACACACATACTTATACACGTTGTACAAACTATCCAACTCTACTAGGCTACTACACTATCACAAAAGGGATTGGTAGGTGACATGCAAAGTGTAGAGCACCTTTAGAAGACCAAAAGTATAGAGCACAGTTGTTGAGGAAGAGGAGGGGCGCGCACACACACACACACACACGCGTACACACACACACACACACAGAGAAGTTACAGTGTGGAACACCTACAGTTATTGAGGAAGAGGAGCACAGCGAAGCCCAACGTGGAGGTGGCCAACAGGATGAGGCAAATGTTGCAGGGTATCATGAAGTAGCGCACCACCAGAGAGACCTTGTGCTGGTACATGCGGTCCCTCTCTGTGGGAGGCGCAGGGTAGTGACAGCTGGTCATACTCCACTCCAGTTTGACCCCGGACACACCACCAGGACGGCGGTGGTGGGTAACGAAACAAAAACGCTCCGGAAGAAAAAACGGAAAAAAAAGAAAGAAAAAAGAGTCCAAAAAATGAATGAATTAAATAAATAAAGGACCAGAGAGGACAACAAAAAAAGATGTTGCAAACGAGGGGGGGAGGTATAATATATATATATAGAAAGAGAAATGACCGGTTCACAGAAATTCAGCTCCAACTCCAGCTGTGAGACTCCGTGGGGACTTGAGCTTGGTTCCTTTCATGAAAATGCACAGAAAAGCTCTTCTCCGTTTCCAGGCAACACATTATGCACTGTTTCTAACATCGCGGCAGGAAGAGAGGCTTGGGGGGGAGGGGGGGTCTTGTCTGAGCTCCCACTTCCCTGCTACCTTCCGCTAAAAGCCCTCAGAATGCCATCGCGCTCTGCACTCGCGTGTTTGTGTGTGTGTTTGTGTGCGTGTGTGCGAAGCAACCCAGCTGGAGATCCACAGGCAGGGGTCCTGTTGGCAGCAGCAAGTGTTCCTCCTGCACTTTGTCCCTGTACTCCACGCACACACACACACAGACAGCCGTCAGATTGGCAGACGGAGGATAAATATACAGCAATCCCCGCAGCGACAGAGTAGATCAGTAATCAAACTGAGCTTTGGCCACTTGTTTACCAAGAGAGGGTGAAAACGTGACTACTGCAAACAACCGCCCTCCCTTCCAAAAAAAAAAAAAAACACACGTCCTCCTTCTCCTCCTCCTCTTGGCTGCCCACAGAGGCAGTGCCACCTGTCCGTGCCCAACGTGTTACCCCTCAGATGCCAGGCCGAGGTCCGTGTGCCATGTGTCAGGAGCGATGCCCAGGCAAGCGGAGCATCCTGTGGCCTTCTGGGTAAAGGTGTTAAGCGCAAAGTGGCCGGTCCTGTGGCCAGTGATCCGAAGGTACAGCTACAGTCATCGGCCTTCGTGTCTCAGGCACATACCCACAAAACTCACACACATACACACACACAGACACAAAACTCACACACACACACACACGTTTACTCCCAGGGAGAAGGCTGCAATCTCAGTAGATACTCTTCAAGTGGAATGGGTGTCTCCGTCACTAAGGCCCCCCAAGAGTGAGGGGTGTGCAGAGAGACTCCTTCAGCGAGTGGGCTTCCGTGGCGTAATTAGCCGACGGATCGTCAGCAGCTGTCTGTGTCTCGCTCAACCATATGCTCTCCAAAGGCTTTTTTCCCCCTCCTTCCTTCCTTTCCCCTCCTCCGATTCTTCTTATTCTTCTTCTTCTTCTTCTTCCCCTTCTTCTTTTACGTGGTATTCCTTCCCTCGGACAACCCGATCGGACCCTCCGGCTTCTCGGCCTTGCGCGCTTTCAAACCGAGAACCACCTACTCCTTACCCTCCTGCCGGCACAGAAAAGGCTGCAAAAAAATAAATAAAACAAATAACTCTGGCCACCCGTGAAGTTGCCAGCCGGTGAGAGTGGAGAGTGTGTGTCTCAAAGTTAGAAGCACAACAGAGCCGATCTCAAAGGATGAATGGAGGGGTAGTGAGAGAGAGAGAGAGAGACGGTCCGAACGGCTGTCACTGAGAGGCACGCCACAGCTGACGCTCTCTCTCCGAGAACAGAGCAGGCAAACACGGCACAGCACGAGACTCGTGGTCCCCCCCCCCGCTGTCTTTCCTCTCTCTTCTCTTCTCCTTTTCAAGCAGTTCACTTAAGTGGAGAAAATCTTGACAAACGGAAAAAAAGAAAGAGAAAAGCGAAGCAATTTCTTACTTGCACTCTCTCCTTTAGACAAGTGCTAATCTGTGGTTTTCTGCTGTTTGTTTGTGTTGTAAATAGCGAACAAAAACACAAACAAACACACACACTTGCTCACAAGTGCACGCAGAGAGAGCAGGAACAGGCTTATTCAGTCCGCTCGCTTGTTCACGGGGAAATGAAGCCACTTAGTACTCCCTCTGTCCTCCTCTCTCTTACTGTCTTTTCATCCCGCATCCGTTGCCTGTTCCTCAGTTCCTGCTCCAGAAGCACTGCTGGTGTCCTGAGGCTCCAATCTCGCTCCAGTGACTCCTTTGAGCAAACATTCACCACCAGCCAAAACAACAATTTGGACCCGCAGTATTCATGTCAGAAATTCCCTAGGCAGCAGGTAGTCCCTGTGTCAATGCAAGCCCCGTTCATCCGGCGAGACGGAACGAGCGAGCGAGCGAGCGAGCGAGCTCACCGGCGACTGGCAGAGAGACGTAGAAAACAGAGCGAGTGCGTGCGTGCGTGTGTGTGTGTGTGTGTGTGAGAAAGAGAGAGAGAGAGAGAGAGAGAGAGAGCACGCGTGCCAGAGCAGAACGAGAGAAGCCAAAGCGGCAGCTGACACTTGGTCCACCTCTACGCTTCTCTTCTTTTTTTCCTCCCTTCCTCCTCCGGGGAAAAAAAAACAATGGACAGAGAGCGTGTCTGTGTCCTCCAAGCGTCGCGGCACCTCAGCCCTCCACTGCCTTAACTGAAAGCAGAGGCAATGTGAACGAGTGAGAGAGAGAGAGAGAGAGAGACAGAGAGACAGAGAGAGAAGGGGAGTGGATGAGGGGTTGGCTCTAACAAAAGGGAGGGGAGGGGGAAGGAGCAAGAGAGAGAGAGAGACACCGAGGGGGGGAGACAGGGAAAGAGAGAGAGAGGGGGAGGGTGGAAAAAAGAACTGAAATAAAAGCTTTTGGGAATACTTGGGAAGTCTTTGGGGGGGGGGGGGGGGGGGGCAACAGCAGCAACAGCAGAAGGACAAAGACTAGAAGTGGACCAAGCAAATGTCAAGAATCTACTCCCTACAACCCTTCACAAAAAAGACAACTCACATCCTCCAATCACCACATCTTAAATAATCCCTCAAACAGTAAGCAGATTTGATTTGAGGAGGTTTAAATGTATAATGAATTCCCAAAGATGCAAAAAGACACAACCGCCCAAGCGACACCGCTGTCTGCGCTAAACATATTTGTCCAGTTGTTGGAAAAGCTACTTTTACATGTTTAGTCTTCTAATGAGACAACCTAAGGGAAAAAGTGTTTGCCAAGCGTGCTCTGTAAGTGTTACATATCTAATTATGAACGTGTATTTTTTGATCTTTCCAGCCTTAATGACACCACATTGCATTTTGTTTTATTTATTTCTCCGCACTGTGAAAAATAAAATAAACAACCGCCGGTATGAATATTCAACAGTGCTGGCAACTGATTAGAGGGGAAAAAAAAAGAAATTTACCTAATCCATAGCATCTCATTTCAGGGCTGTGTGTGTATTTGTGTTTTTTTTGTTGTTGTTGTTTTTTTTATTTTATTTTGAAATGTGCTATCAGAGGCACATAACGAGGTCAACAGCAAGTGATGTTTATGCCCTATTTCAGACACCCCCCAACCATGGGGACAGACAGATGCAGACACAGGCGCTATGAATGCTCAACTCTGCACAGCCACAGGAGTGTACATCATCAATTATTTATATTCTCCCTTCCATCCCCCGCCCTCTGCCCCCATGCAATACACACACACACACACACACACTATCCAAGACACATTCAGTCAACATGCTTAAATCACACACACACACATACTCAAACACTCAAACAAACACTTATAGGCAGATAGAGAGGAGACACCCACACAACACACACACACACACACACACACACACACAAGCACATGCACTAAAATGCACACACAGACACTCATATGCAAATACAGAGGAGACACCCACTGATACACACACACACACACACACACACACACACACACACACACAGACACACATACAATGTCTTACTCTGTTCCTCTCTATAGTGCCCGTTTATCTCTTTCGACATGGTCTTTTCTTTGGCTCCCCTGGCCCCCAGGGACCTAGCCCCAAGCCTGCCCCTACAGCCCTGCAGGGTCAGCCAGGCAGGCAGGCAGGCAGGCAGGCAGGCACAAGCTTAAACCACCAGCTGCAGAACACTGCCCCCCTCTGTAACCTTGCCGACAAGAGCTGCGGTTGCCAGGCGATTCATCATCAAAAACGCCACTCTGACAACGTTGCCACACCATCTCAGGACCAAAGGCTGCAGGCAAGAGACAAATGGCACGGCCACTGACATTCAAGACCCTTCTCCAAAAAAAGACCAATTTTAGAAGAGAAAAAGGGTTTTTTTTTTTCTTTAAGGAAAACTCCACGAGTGTGTGATCGCAACACAAACGGACAGAGCATCATTCTTCCCCACCCCCTCTTCCTCTGTGACAGCACAAATAAGTACTCATTTCACATCAAAGGCAGCTCTAATGCATCTTTAATGTCTCAGATATCCCAGAAGGTTAACATCTCTCTCTGTTTCTCAATGTGTGTCTGTGTGTGCGTGGAATATGTGTCTGTGTGTGTGTGTGTGTGTGTGTGTGTGTGTGTGTGTGTGTGTGTGTCTGCTCTCCGTGTATAATTTTTTATGACACAGAAAACAGAGGGAATCTGGCTTGACTTGTAGTTGTGGTAAAGGGATGATCGACAACACCAGAGATTTCGACCGACATCCTTATTCTGCTCATGACACTTTGAGCGTGTGCCACCATTTCCGTGTTTGTGTGTGTGTGCGTGTGTGTGTGTGACACCAGTATCACACTGCGTGCAATGGATTAGCACGGGCCAGACGGAAAGACAGAGAAGACAGTACCAGAAAAATACTGTTCGTGCCTCATCCCAAAGATCAAACTGAATAAAGCGTTTCACGTAATCAAAAGGAAAGAGGGAGAAAAGTAGGCCACAAGCAACACCGTGGCAATCAAACCAGACACCCGTACAATCTTCACGCCAACTAAAAGACTCCCCCCCCCCCCCCCCCCCCCCCACACGTTTTCAAAAGAAGGACCTTGTTCTTCGCAGGAGAGCAGGAGTTGGCGATGCAAGTGAAGCGCTACACGGGCTACGTCAGTGAGAACGAAACAACAGCAGGAGGAGGAGAACTCCAGGACAACTCGCTACCACCACACACACACACACACACACACACACACACACACACACACAAAAGGCAAGCGGATGGATGATGTAAAGGATTTCAACTTTGACTTGAAAGCCTCGGCCAGCCTGGCCGCCCATGACATGCTGCCTCTAACCTTCTCCCTCTGCTTCCACAGCTGGCGAAATTGTCGTAATTCTCACATGCAGCTGATCATCAAATTAATTAGGCCATTTTGATTACGAGCAGATTCCCAGACTACTCGACTCATTAGAGAACTGCCAGGCTCATTTCTTTTTTTTTAATTATTTTTCTTGCTTTCTTTTTTTGAGACGAACTCAGAGCGAGAGGCGAAGGAGGCAGAAATGGGCACAAATTCTGCCTTCTCCTCTCCCACCTCCTCCTGCAGCCAGAGGCTTTCTGCAGCTGTGAGCACGACACTTCATTACGCTGTCACGGGGACTTGTGAGAAGAAAAGGAACAGACAGAGCCAAGCCAAAGAAAAAGTAATCTTTTCTTTTACGCCCCCCGCCCCTTCTTTCTCGCAACCCCCCACCCACGCCCTCTTGTCCCCCTCTTCCTTTCTTTCTTTCTGCCTAGTCGGTGATGTAATTCGAACAGGGACGTTACACATCCGGTGATGACATCACCATGACTAAACGGCGAAAAGTGAATCGGGTGGGTGGGAGGGTGGGGGGGGGTGACGGAGGCGAAAAACAAACAGCTGCTCCCGCCATTGCGGCTCAGTCGCCCAGACCAATGTCCGTCTGATGCCGCTGCGATCGCTCCAGGTGCTTCCCATTGTCACCCATAACTCACGGCGGCCCATTGCTCCTCCACGGTCTGATAAACATGGATCAAGGCTCGTTCTGGCTGGCTGGCATGTGGCTGGAGCTGTTTTTTACTGGTCTCCATGTCCATTCCCCATTCCCAGGGCTTATCTGGGTCTGATCTATGTCACGGCCATTCACATGCCATTACAAGTTGTTCCGCAAACCATTAAATCAGTGTGTCAAGGCAGCAAGAGGAGCAGTCTGAGTGCTACAGGAGTTTTATCCCAGCTGAATCTCTTTGTAATTCCAGTCTCTCGCTCTCCTAATGGCCTGTTTTCTGTTTTTTTTTCCAGTATAGATATGATCCCAGCCTTGGGCAAAATTGCTTTGGCCTTATGCTGGAGTCATTCGGTGGGTACAAGCGGTGTGGCAGATAAGAATCTATCCTGCTGTTTATTGCAGGGAGGGAACGAGCAGTTCCTCTCCTCCACCTCCTCCTCCTCTTCAACAGGAGAGCCCCCACCACACACACACACACACACACACACACACTCCTCCAGCCTCCAATCTTCCACCCCACCCCCACATTCGTACTCAGCTGAGCCCCAGCAGACTCAAGCCACACAGCTGGATCCCCATCCTCCATTCTGGGGGCCCTCTCCTCTCCTCTCCTCTCCACCCTCTGGCCACCCACCAAGCACCGCAGCTCTCTCCAGGACCCACCTGTTCACTCTGGCTGGGGGTCTGCCTCCACTCCTCCTTATGCCACCCCACCCCCCACCCTGCCAGTAAGCTCCAGCAGTGGGCAGCCTGCCTGCCAACCTGCCTGTGAGAGAGACAGCAAGGGGGTCCCAGCAGACAGCAAGGGGAGGCCATCGGCAGTAGCCAGCAAAACCGCATCGCGCCGCGTTGCTCAGCTCTAATGGAGGGTAACTAACCGGCAGCAGCCAGTTGTTCATTAGCAGGCCTGGCACATGGCGCTCGGCTTTGCCGCGCTAACGACAATAATGATCTGAGTGTTTAATACCCCGGCACGCACCGCCGCCTCATACTGTTTATGCTTATGTCTTTATTCTCCCCACCCACATCACCACCACCACCACCACCACCACCACTCTCGCCCCTTAATCGTCCTTGAAAAGACACCGCCGGGGCAAAGCTCTCCGCCTCAATGAGGGGGAAAGCAGAGAGGGTTTACGAAGTGGTGCTTCCAGCCATGTGTGACTGACTCCAACCAGTCCCTGTGCCCCTTACCTTGCCAGGCATCAGTGTGACAGCAGGAGGAGGGAGCTGAGAAGCAATGCCGGCAGGTGTGTGCCTGTTTCGGCCCAAGCGGCAGTCCAAGCGGCAGGTATAAGACAGCTAGGCCGCTATGCTAAGCAGCAGTGATAGCTCAGTCTCAGCAGCAGAGACAGATGCTGCGCAGAGAAAGTAGAGGTGAAGGAGAAATAAAAGACAGAAAATGTGGTCAAGGGCCTCTTTAAAAAGCTTCCTGGGAGACCATTTGAAAACCCCAAAATGAGGCATCCAGCATACACATATCCTTTCCCTCCTCTCTGCATTTCTGAGACTGACAGTAATCCTCGCAGATTCTTACTCATGCTCTCGTGGCGAGAACATCCTCCGTGACAGGGGTAATTCTTTCGTGGCAAGAGAGCTATACCCACCACTTGAGAAAGCCCGGGCAGGATCCACCTCAAACAATTAGGTTCAGTGGCAGGGGCAACTGAGTCTTATTGCCATTTCCCCAGCCTTTTCGCACCGGTGTAATAAACTGAGAGGAAGTTAAGAGCTCAGTCTTCTTAGCTGACACCCTGTGCCACACATCTTGAAGGGGGGGGGGGGGGACTTGGGAAATGGCAGGTGAAAAATCCCTCCATCTGCCACGAAGAATAAAAATACCTTCACCTCTTTGGGACCGATATGGAGTGGGAAGCTCTGGGGAAGAATGCTGCATAGCGGTATCTGCTACTGTTTCTATTATGATTTTTGTCACGGTGGAGCACAACATCGGTAACACCAGCAAAACTTCAATAAACAGATAGCAGCACTTCCATTTACATTGTGTATAAATACACAAAATCGTAAACATGACCCATAGAGACAAACGCAGTGTATACACATTGACTGAGATGCTGTGATATGCAGCAATCCAATTCATTTGTAATGAAATAGTTCTCAAAGTCTGTCTACTCAGGCCATACCATGTTAGATCTTTTCACAGAGAAGGCAAGAGAAGATGTTAATTGCCACGATATCGTATCAAAAAAGGTCTATAACCAAAAAAAAAAACATGTATTATTCATTATTGTTTGAATGGTGACACTGTCTCTGTGTGAGACCAAGAACAGTAGTGATTAAGAGACAGGCCACCACTGAGGGGGGAGGGTGCTGTGTGACAGCAATGATAATTTAAGACTCCCTTTCTTCCACCTCTCGCAACGGTGACTGCAGAGCCGATTCCCTCCGCCTGGTTAGGCCAGCGGCTGGGTGCTCGGCAGTGATTGGGGTCCTTTTGGTGGCAAGGGATTGGGAAAGGGAACGAGCTTGGAGGGGGTCATGCTGACACTGCTGATCTGGAGCTGTGAGGGAAACGAGCTTGCTTTGTCATCCGAAAGGAAAGAAATAGACCCTGCTAACCGAGAACGACTGATCAACCCTTTGCATGCTCTAAATGCGGTCTCAGCAGCATTTTATCTACAACTTTTACTTCTGGTTAGATGTAAGACTGCATTAAGTTGTTGTATTGGGGGTTTTTTGTTTTTGTTTTTTTTTTCTTGTGCGGTGACAGTAAAACTGATATCTAATCTAATGTTACTAAATCTAATCTAATCCAATCTAATCTAATCGGCTAGTCTCCAAGGCCTTAGGCTTTCGATGAAGATAGATTTCTCCGAGGCGAAGGCAGGCCGTGCTTTTCCGCTGAGCCCTCACAAACCCCAGCGGCATACAGCCTGATCAGGTGGTCTTTGTTAACTCAAGGTGGGCACAGTACAAACTGACAACCACATGACTATTAGCGTGGCTCTTCAATCATCGAGCCCGCTTTCTTGTCTATAAAAAGACAGACAGGGAATGAAAGCAAAGCACAACGCAGGAGAAAAGTTTCAAAAACATAGACACTCTTTGGTTACGTGCATGCGTGTGTGTGTGCGAAGAAAGAAAGCTCTTAAGGGGACCGATTTGGTGTGATTGCCTCAGAGAGGCACTCAAATCAATTTGTGATATCTGTGCTACTGCCACAGTCCCTTTAAAGGGATGACCTTATCAGCCCACGCAGCTTTCCCACCTTTTATTCGGCGGGTTGAAAAGACGGTGAGGCCGGTGAGCCGCGTCAGACCAAATCGTCTTTCTCGGCACTCCGAGAGAGCGAGTGAGACGGCGACAAAACAGAAAATACAGAAACTCTAAGCCCTCCCTGTGTGACCAGGAGAGGGAACATTGTGTTCCCAGAGGCCTTCGCAACAGCTCTGATTAATGGTGAGAAATACTCGCCGACGGGTTCCTGGCTGCTCCACAGCCATCGTCGCAAGCTCAGTGGCAGATGTGTGCACTTGACAGCAGCCAAGCCCAGTACGCAAAGGCAACAAAGACATGATCGAGGAACGTCTTATGATATCCTCCCCATATCGGATTATTATGTCTTGAGGCGTCATTTCACTAGGAACTTATTAGAGAAAACAGAAAATAAATAAATAAATGAATAAACATAGAAAACACCCTGGATGGTTATTTTGGCCTCTTTTCAATGAGTACTACTCAGAATGCAGAAACACTTGAGAATGCACTGCATGTTAACCAGCCGCCCATCTGGCTAACAGGCATGTCAACCATTACAGCCCTAATACACTTCATCTTCTTCTCCGCAACGGCTGACGGCCGCAACTCAATCACCGACAATGAGGAGGGATGCTGTTACGCCACCAAGCTGTTTGTCACAGTACACGGCTACGAAAAGAAATAAACAAATAATGCAACAAACTATCTGCCTTTTTCGATAATGCTGCACAATATTGAGCTACACATTTAGACCTGACAGGAGTGTCATCCATAATTCATACGGAGACAACCGATACATGAAGCCAATGGAAGGTAACCGCGAACAACATCAGAAGTACCAGCATAGACAACAGTCTGTCTCAGCTACTGGAAACTGTGAAGATACACAGACAGTGAGAGAGAGAGAGAAGAGAGAGAGAGAGAGATTGCATAGCAACTGTATGTATGTCAAAACATTTAAATTTCATATTTCATGTGTCCCTGGTAGTTTGCATGACTGTTTTACAAATTATTTAGTTTGGATACTTTGTAGGACTGCTTTTACAAACTTGCCGTGCCAATAAAGCATTTTGAACTGAATTGAGTTGAACTGAGACAGACAGAGAGAGAGAGACAAAGAAAGTAAAAAAAGAAAGAGAGACAGAATGGGAGAGAGAAAGAGGAGGAGAAAAGGTAAGAACAGAGGGAGGAATAAAAGGGGCGATGGAGGGGCACAGAGAAAGGAAGGACTGAAAGTTTCACCGGTGAATAAGGCAGTTAAAAATTGTGGCCTGTGAAACAATAAAAGAGAAAGTGAACAAACAACGCCATATTGAAATCCCCCGACCCGACACCACTTTCATACACGGCTTTATGTTGCGGATAATGAACCAATGGCGATGCTGGAAACATTTTGTTATTGCTGCTGTTGTTCCAATTATTTGGTAAGTGAACATTTCGAAGAGCTCCGGCACATTGTATCTGGGCTCAGGGGCAAAGACAAGGATGGACTGAAATAAAGAGATAAAGAGCAAAAGAGAGGGAGAGAGAGAGGGATAGAGCACAGTCAGGAAGAGTGCCAAGCTCTGAGTCATCTTGATCCACTGTCTCAAAGGGACATCCAGCTGCTCCTCAGTCCATCAACCACACCTCCCCACTGACACACATAAACACGCCAAGCTCACTCTTGTCGTCTCTTTTTACACAAATACACACACAAAGACACTCTCTCTCTCTCTCTATCTCACACACATACACACACGCACTCATAATCACGTGCACACACACACACACACAAACATACACACATGCATGCACACACACAGACACACAAATGCACACACACACACACACACACACACACAAGCATACACTCCCTCATTCTTTATATCCTTATAACTGGAATATGCTCATCCTTCTAGTTGTCTAGGGTACCACGAGCTTTTGAATAATGTGTCTGCAGCTGAGAAGCATCAAGGATTCCAAGACGCAGTTTTCCTGTCTTCTCTTCTCTTCTCATGGCCAGCCTCCCCACCCGCACCCCCACCCTCACCCCCACCCGCACCCCCACCCCCTTTTCTCCTCACTTCTCTGCTTCTCTGGTTTTCCTCATAAATTCCCCCTTCTGACATTCGTGAGCAGATTTCGTCATCTGACCCCTGAGCCCACCCCCCCACCCCCCAACTCCTTCTGGCTCCTCTGAGACAAACTCAGCCATGTGACACCTCCCCCACCCCCCAACACACACACACACACACACACACACACACACCTCCACCCTACCCTACCCCACTCCTCCAAGCAACACAGACTCAATGTTACAGTGCATTGCTCCACCAGGCTGTTGCCATGTGACCCCACCACCTCACCCCACCCCACCCCCACCCACCCCACCACCCTCCTACCCTCACTCACAGGCACACATAACGACCCCTTTGGAACAACAATGCAGTAAATTTTCTCTTCAGCCATGCGTCTCTCCTGTCCCGGAGAAGAAGAAGAAGTAGAAGGAGAAGAAGAAGGGAAAAAAAGCTAATACCATGAGCTAATACAGAAAAAAGCCCATCTGGTAATTCAATAAAAGGGTCTGAGGTCAGGCTAACGAGTGGGCGTAGCACGCTATCGATTGGCGCGCAGATTGAAGGAGAGCATCATTAGCCTCATTAGGTGAATGATGAATTGCGGCGGGTTCGATGGGCTCTGTTTCTCATCGCCGGACTTGCCCCCTGCACTCGCCCTCACAACCCCCCCGACGCTTTCTGCCAGGAGCATGAAAGAAAAAAAAAAACAAAACAAAACAAAAAAAACAGAACATTCCCATCAAAACAGCAAGAATGTACGATGAAGTGAAGAGTAAGGAGGAGCGAGAGAGAGAGAGAGAGAGAGAGAGAGAGAGAGAGAGAGAGAGAGGCTGAGTGAGAAAGAGCCACTGAGAGAGAGAAAGAGACTAAGTGAAAAAGAGAGAGAGAGAGACAAAGAGTATGGAGGTTGGAGGGTAAGGTAACGAGATGGTTGCTGCAGCAGAGAGGAGGGTGATGAGCACACGGAAGGTGAGGAGGTGAGAGAGGGAGGATCAGAGAGTGGTCAGGGGAACGAGGGATGAGAGGACGTGTGAAGGGTACCGAGAGAGAGAGAGAGAGGGAATGATAGAGACAGAGAAGGGATGAAAAGGCTGAAGTCGACAGGCGTGAGAGTGATGGTAGGAAGACTCCAGGGGACACATTAGAAGAGAGGAAGAGAACAGGTGATTCAGCATGAGAGAGAGAGAGAGAGAGAGAGAGAGAGAGAGAGAGAGGGGGGAAGGGATAAAATGATGAGAGACAGAGTGAGAGAACAGAGACATTCACCGAGCGGAGAAAAACAGCGGAGTAAAAAAGAGACTAGAAGTTAAAAAGGTGTGGATAGGGGGAACAGAGAGAGAGAGGGAGGAGAAATGAAGAAGATGAACAGAGTTCGGCTGGAGAAAAGAGATGGCAGAGGACAAAAACCCTGACCAGATGGAGGCTGAACTGAGTAAATCACTAGGCCAGGATGTACTGCCATCAAATCACTAGGCAGTGAAGTACTGCTGTGTGTGTGTGTGTGTGTGTGTATGCGTTTCTACTTAGATGTTAGTGTGTGTGACAGGCATATGCAGGTGTCTACTTGCAGCTCCATGAATAAAGGCCCTGGCAGTGAAAACAGTGTGTTTGTTTTTGTGGTTGCCTGTCACCATGTGTGTGTGTGTGTGTGTGTGTGTGTGTGTATGTCAGAGAGAGCGAGTGTATGAATATTTGTGTGTGTGTATGTGTGTGTAAGCATGTGTGTAAGCATGTGTGTAAATGTGTGTGTGTGTGTGTGTATCAGACGCCCATGGGGAGCTCTCGGTCCAGCTGTACGTGCCAATCTCTGACCGTTGTCGGTGGAGCGCATCCAGGATACATCTGGACGGATGCCTGGCCAAGCCAAAAGCAATCCCCCACTGGGAGAAAGCTGACCGTGAAGGCTGAGCGCCGGCCGGGAGCCAGTGGCAGCACGAGTCAGCCGGGACACCGGCCCAGACGTCCCAAGCTGGCGGCTGGCTGATGGCTGGCTAACGCCGCAGAGACAGAGGCAAACGGGCAAGCAAGGAACACCAGCTGACCTTTCAGCTGTGCGTCTGCCGCTGCAAAGGAATCAGATTCGGCTGGTGCTGGCAGTGATTGATGAGAGCATTTCCTGTGCCAGACGGGCTGTTTCTGGATCAGCACTACCATGAGCTCTTGACCCCCATGTCATGTTTACTTTTTTCTCTCTCTTTCTCTCTCTCACTCACTCTCTATCTCTTTTATTCGGTCTGTCTGCCTTATCCTGTCCTCCTCAATTCTCGTTTGCCTTTGTCTTCATTCCGTGGCCCATAATCGTATGTCTAACCTCCAGCATTTCTCTCTCTCTCTCTCTCACTCTTTATCTCTCTCTCTCTCTCTCTCTCTCTCAAGCATGCATATGAATGAAAAAAACCACGAGGTCAGTAAGTCGACCCCTCCAGCTGACAGTTGTGTTTTCCAGAACAGTTCTCCTCCACCCTAGCTAACTAGCTCCACACTGCTAACTGCACATGCACAATTTGGCTATTGCCTCCTCCTCCTCCCCTACCCTCCCCTCCCCAGCCCCCCCACCACCACCACACACACACACACACACACACACACACACACACACACGCCACACAAACACCCTCCCTCAAGCCCAGGAGCTTCATGCGCTTTCTCACATATCGTTTCCATTCTATCGATCAAAACACTCGCCCTCTAATTGTCAGGCCCGTTTAAGTGACTGTGTGGCCAGTGCAGGGAAGGAGCGTGGCCAGGGACTGGGGAATATTGTAATGAACAAATGAACTCATCTCACGGAGGGCCGCAGCACTTTGGTAAAGGTTATTGTCTTGTAAAAGGCTGAGAGCCTCGAATAATTCACTCCCCGGAAATCAATTTTCATTGCACTATCGTACATTAGCAAGAAATGATGGACTGCGAAAGGGAATGTCATCTTTTCACCTCAATGATTCTCTTCCTCCCACCGCCCCCCCCCCCCCTCTCTGCCTCTTCATTGTCATTTTCTTTCGGTCACTAATTTTAAAAAACGATGCATTCAAAGCTCATAACTAGCGTGAAAACAGCAAAAATACGATTTTTGTTTTCTTTTATTTAATATAATGAAAGAAATAAAACATGGCCCCGGGTGTTTCTGCTTCTGCTTCTAAAATAAAGCAGCGCTGTTCAGTTGCTCTCAATTGACCCACATTCTCTGTGAGGAATGAGTCGCGTGTGGCTCCAGCATCAGGCCCGGCACCTGTTTGCGCGGGGACATACAGTAAGCAATGGCCTCCATTCCCTCCTTAACAACCCCCGATCCATCTCTGTTCATTACCAACCACGGGGAGATGAGCTCATCAGCGTAAAGGAGGGGGGGAGGAGAGGAAAGGAAGGGAGAGGGAGAGAAGGGGAAAGGGAGAGAGGAAGGGAGGGAATCAAAGTGTGGGTCCCATGAATGTGGGCGGTAATGAGGGCCGCCTGTGTTTATGGGTTAGCGTTAAATGTTTAATGCGTATGCTAATGAGGTTCTGCTCTCTGCTCCTTTGAGGGTTCTCTCTACCCCACATAGCACACCCCTCCCCACCCCACCCCACCCAACCCAGAATTGGAGAATGCCCCGCTACAAACACACACACATACACACACACACCCCACCCAGCCCAGCCCCCCACTCAAAGAGGCTCCCAGTCCCAGTCTTAATGCATTTGCAGCCTGACCTGTCGCACACCAATTAAACAGCCATGTGACAAGACAGCCAAAAGAGCCAATTACCTCCATCGTACTCTCTCTCTCTCTCTCTATCTCTCTACTCTCTCTCTCTCTCTCACTCTCTCTAACTTCATTTCTCCACACTCCATTCAAATCAGCATCTGCAGTCAAAACCAAATGCATTTTCAAGCCTAAGCATTTTCATCTCTTTTCACCAGTGCCTGAAAAACACCAGTGACTCCCCCTACCAACGCGACTTTAATAGGCTCTCCTCCATAGTCCCTCTCTGGCCCGCAGGAGAACACTACGATTTGAGAGCGCATAATCACTTAGCCTGGAGAGTGTATAAATGTCACTGGTGTCTGGATAACGTCTGCCACAATGTAACATTTTCAGTCGGTTGAGAAATTGTCAAATTGGGACGGAGAGAATTAAGACAAATGAATCCACTCAAGTCATTTGTCGCGTTTAGCAGAAACACTACTAAACTCCTATGCTTATCTTATCAATTAGAGGGTCGTAATCAATTTGGAAATGTGAAATGTGTTGCCATGAGGGACAATCAACCCATAATAAAAGCACATAAATAAATCAATCCTAAACTAATTTACCCAATTTGCCTCACAAAGGATTACGACTTCATTTGAATGATAATAGGGACGTGTGCTCCATGCAATTAATATGTAAAACTAATCCAGAGATTTCACATGAAGCTTTTTAAATAACCTGCAGGACATTATGCAATCAAGTTATTTGCTTAACTTTTTCCAAGCGCTTTTTTGTTGTATGATAACATGAATGCAGTGTGTGTGTGTGTGTGTGTGTGTGTGTGTGTGTGTGTGTGTGTGCATCTATGTGTGTGTGTGTGTGTGTGTGTGTGTGTGTATCTCTTGGTTAAAATACACATATACAAGATGGAGAATATTTTTGCATCACTTTTAATTACTAAATGTTCCAATCAATTATCAGTCATGGAATGCCAGAGGCAATGGAAACAGATCGAGTTCAGAGTTCAGCTTCTGCACAGGATACACCTCACAAATCTCTCTCTCTCGTTCTCTCTCTCCATCTCTCTTTCTCTCTCTCCATCTCTCTTTCTCTCTCTCTATCTCTCTCCCTTAAGATTCACAGGGATAATTCCATTATGCACACATTCTGCACTTATGAACAATCATGGTGAACATATGTTCCGTCCCCATTTCCCGCTGTGGCAAGGAGAGACACGGCGCATGTGTGTGTGTGTGTGTGTGTGTGTGTCTTCCATAACACCGGTTAACTCGGCATGACAGCCAAAAACGTGTCAGCATCCAACTTAATCAGCGTCAGTGTGATGACGGTGGCTGTTCTAGAAGCTTAGGAAGAGATGAAGGAGGTGGAGGAGGTGACATGAGCGAGGATGAGGATGGTAGTAATGAAGATGAAGGCGGTGTGTGTTGGGTGCCTCTTAAGCTTGATAATCCAACCAGCACCATGTTTCAGGTAGCCTGGTAATAAAACCAGACTCTCGTTCCTAAAATTCGTTTCATACAGAGGGTCTGGACATTCGGTAGTGAGATTCGATCGCTTGCTTGTGGTGTTTAAAGTCTAAAAAGATTGGATCAGCCCCTAAATGACAGCTCGCCTTGACTGATAGCATTCTAGTTCTGTATTCACAACACCTCCCTCTATTTGCTGACTGGACAGGTCAAAATGCCTCCTGAGACAATGAGCTCAAAGGGACCATATCCAGACAAGCACTGTGGGGAAATGACAATCAAGCGGCAGTGCTAGGAAGGCAAGGCCAGGCTATACTTCAGGAGATTTCTTGCCTCTTTTTTTTTCTTTGTTTCTTTCGCACTCTGCTAGCTCTGCATGATGGCTGCTCCGATGGCAGATCAGACGGGCGCAAATCTGGCGTCTGTGAGTCTCCCGCAAGAGTGGAGCGTGATTTTGTTTGTCAACTGGGTTTTTGCGTTTGTTGGTTGGAGGTGGGGGGTGGGGGGAGTGCAGTTGCAGGCAGTGTGTATGGTGTGTGTGTGTGTGTGTGTGTGTGTGTGTGTGTGTGTGTGTGTGTGTGTGTGTGTGTGTGTGTATGGTGCGTGTATGTGTGTGATGTGGAGAGGGATCTGGCAATGGCAGCGAGAGAAGCCGAGAGGCCGTGAGCAGGAAAACAAAGGAGAGCTGAGTGTGTTTGTGTCTATCTCGCTGTTTGTGTGTATGTGTGTTTGTGTGTGTGTGTGTGTGTGTGTAATGAGAGCTGACTGTGTTAGTGTCTTTCTCGCTGTGCGTGTGTGAGTGAGTGAGTGTGTGTACGTGCGTGTATGTGTGTGTGTGTGTGTGTGTGTGTGTGTGTGTGTGTGTGTGTGTTTGCCACAGCTTGGTCTCCTGTGGCTCACTATGCCAAAGCTACAGCCAACAGTTAAGGAGACCATGAAGGGGCTTGTGTGCAAGTAGATGAAATGAGCCTTCGTGTGTGTATGTGTGTGTGTGTGTGTGTGTGTGTTTGGCAGCCTAACAACCTAAGTGATGGGGGTGAAGCAGGTCTGTGTGTGGAGCTGGGGGCAGGGAGGAAGATGGGGATGGACAGCCGAGGGGTGTTGGGGGAGCGCATATCTGTGAGTGTGTGTGTGTGTGTGTGTGTGTGTGTGTGTTCATACGTGATACATTACATACTGGATTAGTTTATATTCTGTGCGTGGTGGTATATATTCATGACTGTGTTGACACAGACATAATATGCACGTGTGGTTGCACAAGCGTGTCTGTGTGTGTGTGTGTGTGTGGGTCAGCGTGTGTGTGTGTGTGTGTGTGTGTAGAGGGTTCAGTAGGTCAGTGTGTATTGGGGGCCGGGAGTATGATGGCGATGGTCAACCAAAAATGAGCAGAGAGGTGTGTGTGTGTATGTGACTGTGAGTGAGTGGTAATCTCAGCATTTGTGTGCATGTGTGTGTGTGTGTGTTTGTATGTTTGTGTGCATGAAAAGGGCATGTGTGTGTGTGTGTGTGTGTGTGTGTGTGTGTGTGTGTCTGTATTTGGGTCGGTGATCTGCGTGCGTCTGGGGCTGTTACTGCAATTCCCTCACGCCTGCCTGAACCCCGACCCCCATCAGGATGGACTGACTAATGGAGACCTCCGCGACCCCCCCTCTCCCCCCCTTCTCTAGCCCCCTCTAGAGCCCCACAACCCCTGAGCTCCTAAGCCCCGGCTCCTGCTGAGGAAATAGGGGTGATGTCTGCAATTAAGGGGGAGGCAGAGAATAGAGGAGGGAGAAAATGCTGGGCGGGTGCCAGGATCTCTCATTAATCCTGTGCAAAGTGATGGGGGGGTGGAGGGGGGATCTGGAGGGGGTCCGCTGTGATGTCTCCACACCAGATGGGTGCTCCACTTACTACACTTCACTGGAGAGAGAGAGAGAGAGACCGATAGAGGAAGAAAGACAGAAAGACATTGAACAAAAGAAAGAAAGAAAAAATGAGGGAGAGAAAAAAAAAGAAAAAAAGAGAGATAGAACAAACAGAAAGAGCGAATGAATGAATGAAAGGGCTTGAGAGAAAGGGAGAACAAATGCTACCCATCACGTCTCCTCTTCCTCACCTTCAGCGTCTCTGATGTGAGAAGAGGTCGGGAGATGGAGAGGAAGGAGCGATGGAGGGATAGAGAGATGGACGGATGAATGGATGGATGGACGATAAACAGATTACAGAGCTCTTCCCACTGCTCGTCTCTTTAGTGTCTCGGTGCCCCTGAGGTCACCACGCCCCGTGCCCTCGCCGCCACAATGGGCCTTATCTCTCCGCCGCAACGGCAAAGCACATTTCCACCCATCAGCCACACAAAGACATCTAATCAATATCAGCACTTACAAGATTGCACTGGCCTGCTTGTTCAGTCCGTGTGCGTGTGGATGTGTGTGCTGCGTGTCAGTTTGTGTACATGTCTGTGTGCGAATGCGTGTACGCATGAATGTCTGTGTGTATGCATTTGTCTATGGAGACTGCACATTCATTTATGTTTGCTGCTGCCTTCATACGTTTGTTGTGTGTGTGTGTGTGTGTGTGTGTGTGTGTGTGTGTGTGTGTGTCTGTGTGCTGGGCACAGATTAGATTCCCGTAAGAGGTTCATACTTCATGCCTTAAAAGGATTCAAGAGCTGTGCTTACTGTGGTCGCGTAATCGATACAGACAACAAGACAAGCTGAGCTCTATAATAATACGCCTACTCCCCCTAGTGGTCAAAGATTATTATTGCAGCCAATGTGGGAGCTGCTGCTGATGTCGCTGCTGCCTGCCGTTATGCAAGCTACCGATAGGCAATGGACTCATTTCAAGGATCATTAACATGAATGATTTCATGAAAGAAAACTGCAGCCCAATTAGCTTTGAGTAAATATTGACAAGGCAAGCGTGTGCTCCCTCATGCCTGAATGAAAATGTGCGGCTGGCGTCGTTAAGGCTCAGATGG
>PYXC01000046.1:1077500-1090000 GCA_015244755.2 Tenualosa ilisha
GGTAGAGCCAGAGAAACCGACAGAAGAAGAGGGCGGGGCAAGGAGAGAGAGGGAGAGAGGGAAGAGAGAGAGAGAAAGTGAGAGGAAGGAGAGAAGAGGAGAGGACCAGAGAAACCAACAAAAAAAGAGCGCGGGCAAGGGAGAGAGGAGAGAGAGGGAAAGAGAGAGAGAGAGAAAGTGAGAGGGAAGGAGAGAAAGAGTGAGGAAGGACCAGAGAAACCGACAGAAAAAAGGGCGCGTGGCAAGGGGAGAGAGGGAGAGAGAGGGAAAGAGAGAGAGAGAGAAAGTGAGAGGGAAGGAGAGAAAGAGTGAGGTAGGACCAGAGAAACTGACAGAAAAAGAGCGCGTGGCGGTGGGCATTTGAATGTGTTGTTTCTCTCCCAGAGGAGTGCCGGCTGGCTGGTCGGCGGGGGATTGGATCTGAACATCGCCTGCCTGCCTTCTCCCCAGCCAACAACACACCAGGCCAACGGCATAATCACACCGTTTGTTTTGCTGCCTGCAGATACTTCCAGTGCACCACATCTCTCCCTCCCTCTGTCTCATACACACACACACACACACACACACGCACAGATACACAAATGCAAGCACGCACACACAAGCACGCATACACAGACACATACATAAACACACTCACAAACACATACATGCACGAACACACAAAAAAGTGCACACGCACACACACACACACGCACACACACACACTCCATCCACCTTTTTGGAATGAACACCCATGATCCTTTCTTGCTCATTCATTATTCTGCACAGCAGTCTGCTGGGGATGAAGTCCATTATCTGGAGTTTGTACTTTTAAAGGCCTCAGCCGGAATTGAGTTTCAGCCGGGACAAAGAGTGGTCGTGTGTTTTTGTCTCTCGACCGCTTGCCCGACCGCTCCTGGACTTATTCTGCCACCCCCCCCCCCCGTTCTTGAGGGCATAATGTGATTATGACTCAGTCATTTGGTTCAAAGTGGTGTGCAGTTGAGCTTTAAATGATTAATGTGCTTGAGGGAGGGTGACTCATCGTGGGCTGTCGCCGGACGGATCACTTCTTCGGTAGTTTGTTCGCGCTCTCTCCCTCTCCCTTGATCGTCTACACACAAGCCTTCTTGCTTTACTCTCTCTCTCTCTCTCTCTCACTCTCCCTAACTCTCCTTCTCTCTCTTTCTCTCTCTCCAATCTCAGACTGATCTCAGACCTGCTGTGTTAGATTAAATATTGACTTGTGTGATTTAAACATTTGTCAGGACCCGGGAGTTCAACATCCGATTTAGAATTCTTTTTTTTGGGGGGGGGGCGTGTAAACAGAGGATTTGGGGGTGAAGAGTTTGTGTTTGATTGGCCTAAGTCAGGTGTGGGGGAGTAGGGGGGTATAAGGGCTGTGTGTGTGTGTGTGTGTGTGTGTGTGTGTGTGTGTGTGTGCCATCATCAGAAAGCAGTCATCAGTGCACAGTGGGGCACCCCATCGCCAGCTTTCATTCCGATTCAGACTGACAGAACAAGTGGAGCCTGGCCTGACAGATGGACTGGCCTCCACCCCTCTCAACACACACACACACACACACACACACACAGACAACCACAACCAACACAAATGCAGTGACAATCAAATACAAAAAAATATTCACACACACACACACACACACACAACCATGTAAACCAAAATGAAATTCTGACGGCAAGAGACACAGGCATCTTTCCCGAAGTGTGGGAGAGGCTCTAGAGCACCCGGTGAGGCATTACTGAAAGGGACAAAGTGGTCTTTGATTGGGAGGGGGGAGCTCTTTGTTTTGCCCTCTTCAGCTGGATGACTTTTTTCTTGCCCCCAAACAGACCCCCCCCTCCCCAACACCCACCCACCTCAGCGGAGAGGTCCAAGAGAGGGTTCCGAAAACAAGGCTGAAGAACAGAAGGAGGAGGAGAAGGGAGGTGAAGAGAAACTGCCTCTCCCCTCCTGAGACTCACAGGCTGCCACTTCCGATTCTGTGAACTGACAAATGTGCTGAAAAGAAACTGGAAGTGTGTGTGTGTGTGTGTGTGTGTGTTTTCATTCTTCCAGGCACTGGCATGGCAAATCAAATTGCTTCGTTCAAGACAGGCAACTAGGAACAGAAAACTAGCTCTATCAATTCTAGTTCCTTTCTTGCTCTCCTGTTCAGTACAGTATATTGGTGCATTTATTGACATGATTATTTAAAGTCACATAAATGCATAATTATCATTTTATCGGTTCGTTGAGTTCTTTCCTCATCAATTTCATTCTTCATCAAAGTTAAACAAGTTAAGATATCAAGGCCAAGTTAAGAATATACCCTCTAAAGCAGAGTTCTCAATATTTATTGGGCTGGGGACGCCTCATGGAGAGGAAATTTTTTCAAGTACCTTTCATAATCGCAACAAAAATGTAACCATATAAGATTATAGCCGTTTGCTCTTTCAGATGCTTTTGAACTCTTATTCTGAAAACATATTTTGCTAATACCACAGTTTTAAACAGTTTTAAAATAGGCATGTTATTGCATTTGGCAAACTTGACAGCATTTCGCTAATAGGCTACCACAACAGTTTCAAAATAGGCATGTTATTGCATTTGGCAAACTTGACTTAATAGTTTTAAAAGGATTGATTTTTTTTTTTTTTGTCAAATCTAGTCTAAATCTAATAAAATAAATGAAATATTGTTTGCTTCACATAACTAATAATAACAAATATTTTGCCTGCAGTTAACGTTACTGCCTAAGGAAAGTGTTTTGACGGATTGATGTAATGTATCATGCAGGCTGATTTGTCCCTAATGTTATGCTGGTGGGAGTAATGAGCACAATGTGACTGAGCTCTATACTGATCTCTAGTATTTGTCTCCCCATGAGACATAAGTTTATACTATATAAATATATACTACTACTTTAAAGTCTAAGGTGCATCATGTGTTGAGTCTTGTGGTTCTGTTATCAAACCATTCTTGATCCTGACTGACTGTGATATTCTCAACGGTGAATGCTATTTTTGCCAAACCTCTGTAAGCTATTAGGCACTGGTGCCCAGTGCTTTAAGTAGAGAGACTTCTGGGAAATCTTCAATTGAGATAAACAGCTGGCTTGAAATCAGTCAAGTTTGGCGCAGTACAGTCACAGGGTCAAATGCACTGGGGCATACTCTATCAGTCTGATGAAAGAAAACTATGGCAACAGAAGAGGGCATGAGGAAACATAACAACAATGGCAAGAAACAAAGCTCTAAGAGACAGCCTGGAGCATAGAGGAAGTGCATGATGTAGGTGTATGATGTCCAATGGACGTGCACTCAGAGCAGGCCTGAACTTTAATGACATCCACAAGTCACCCACACCCACAACAGAGGCTTGGTTGGAGACATGGGGAATTTGCAGAGATTGGGGGAGGGAAAATTCACAGCATTTTTTCTCACAGACGCACACAAAAACCAGACAGAAAGGGTGTGTATGTATGTGTGTGTGTGTGTGTGTGTTGTTTTTTTTCAGAGAAAACTCTATCAATTTCCAGCTGTGCGGAGTGTATGCCCACTCTCCATCTCTTTCTACTCCACATGAACAAATAAAAAGCAGGCAAGAGGGAAAAAAGAGAGAAATGTGCCTGTGGGAAGGCAAGGTCTTTCTCACTCACTCGTTTACCTCCGTCAGCGGATCCCTTTCTCTCGGGTGGCCTTAGTGAACTCTTTGAGACAATAGCTCTGGAGCTCTTGGGACCGACCGACTGTGAGTTAAGGAGGAGGCAAACTGCTCATCTGTGCCACCATTGCTCTGGTGAAGGCAGAGATAAAGTAGGCAGGGGGGCATAGTGCTGGGTATTGAATAGGGGGTGGGGGTGGGCAGGCTCTGGTGCTGGGGGTAGAATGGGTTGTCACCGGTGGTAATGGTTGGGAGTGATCGTAATACTGTCAGACTGGAGGGGATCAGGTGGGGTGGTGGAGGAGTAGTTTATAGGGCAGGAAATACCCATAACCCTTCTACACAAATTCCCCATTTTGTTTTTTTTTCTCCCATCATCATCATCGTCATCATCATCATCTTCCTCTTCTTGTGGCCTGTAGGGGGTGGGGCGGTGGTGGGAGCCCAAGGTCCATCAAGGTCCGCATCTGAAGTCATTTGCATTCCCAGCGTGGGGAGGCCCACGGTAATAAGATAAATGAGGGATGTGTGAAAAGATTCCATTTGCTCAGACTGACTCCGATCACAATGGCACAATTTCACGCTGCACAACTCCCCTCATTTGAGCTCATCTCCTCTAAAGCCTGCCTTGTTCAATTTACTATGTGAAGAACTAGATAAAAACCCTTCATCACTGGCATCAGAATAAGAAAGCAGCATGAGCTGGTTTTTTTTTTTTTTTAAGATTATTTATTTTTATTATTTGTTTTGTCAAAAAAAGAATCCTCACATTTTAATCAAGTGAAGCATATTGCAACCAGTGTGGTAATGTTGATTGTTTTTTGGTAATCAGTTTGTGAAATGGCTCACGTTAATTGCTGATGATTTTGATAACTGAATAGGATTTAAGCAGAAAATGTGTAGCCTGCTGAAAAAAGGATTCTATTTAGCTCTGCCACATTTACTTCAGTTATTTTATCTGTCATTTCCAGAACTTTTTTCAAAGAAAAACCTAATTTAAGTCTTGCAAAGCTAAAGACACGTCAGAGTTCGGCTGATGACTCCAGAGGCCATTATTTCATTCAGTGATGACTACAACTGAGTTTAAGCAATGCTTTCAGATCACAGGCCAGGTATCATGGAGGTAACTGGTCATGGCCCCACATATAATCACCTTAGCCTGCCCCCATCTACCCCAGTCTTCTCATTCCAGGCCCAGTGTATTCATGGAAAGGGATGCATTTGCCTGTGTTCATCTTGTCAGCCACTGTAGGACACTGAAGACTTCAGAATCATCCACCCATGATCACAGTGTCCCTACTAAGCCTTTAAAGACTTGACTGGCATGAATCAGCCTCATGAGGTTTCTGGGCTCAGTGCTCAGTTGGGACACTATGGCCTATGGGTATAGACTAGGCTGGAACAGGGCAAACCAATGCTACCTGCTGGAGTCCAAAACTGAGATGTGGTTGCGTTGAGACGGGGCTCGCTACAGTGATCGTACTGCCCCAGCACTGAGAGATGCCAAGGCATGCCAACGGAAAGCGTCAGCTGGCTACCGAGCCTTTCTATTCAATTATGGCCTTTGGCGTTGTGCCGTTATTCGCCCACGTCTCGTCCATTATTTCCCCCTACATCGGGACAGCTCAGCGGCCGTCATCCCTAACATAACTCCTTCGACCGGGTATCAAGGTTTCCGCCACATTATATTAGTGTGCTGTGATTTAAATAAACCATTATGACAAGGACACGCAATACCATTGGGGTCGAACGAAGAGCAGGAACCTGATGACTCAAGTAACCACTGCCAGGAATGACATCACATCATATCCCAGCTACCGGCCACCCCCTCCTCTCTTTCCCTCTCTCCGCCACTGTATCATCTCTCTTTCGCTCTGGCCCGTGAGAGACAGGGAGAGGGAGAAAGATCCTCCGCAGTGCCCATGAGCCTGCAGCAATTGAGGCCATTTAAAGGCACTAAACCTCTTGCAGTTACAGGAAGTGGCTTTTAATCTCCCCAATCAAGTAGCACATAAATCCATCAGGCCGCCAACAGTGTTCCTGCTGCAGCCTTGGAGGACCGGGGGAGACTTGCGCTTACTCAGACTCACACACAGACATACGCACACACAAACACACACGCACACACATACACATACAAACACACACACACACACATACACACACACACAAACACACACACATATATATGAACAATGCACAGCCAGACATCCTCCACCATGTACAGTAAATGAGTGGACACACACATCCATCTTCAAAGTCTCTCTGTCAGTAGATCAGTAACAGCTGTAACTATGAGTGGATAACTTTTATGTCCTTCAGACAAGAACTTACGCATACTCATTTGAATGGGCACACACACACACACACACACACACACACACACCATAAGCACATGCCTACGAGTTCAAGGGCTTAGTTAGCATCAGAGTCCCATTCTATGCAGGAAGCTAGCTTATAAGCACTCTGATTCAGCAGGCTGGGACTTGTGTTGGTGTTTGAAGAAGGGTAAAGTGAAAATGTCAAATGGGAATTTGTTGTTTCACGGATTCAAAAGCTTTGATTTCCAAAGTAGATCATCATAAATCCACAGCTCTGACTAAAAAAGCATGCCAAAGTGGCAGATCCTATGACCGACTGTTACACTTGTCCACAAATGGGAGCCTGTTGCCACTGAGCTTATCACAGGAATGAGTTGTGCTCCTCTCTGATGAGTCCCAGCCGAGGACACAAGGTCTTTCAGGAGAGTCCTTCGGGTGCCTCGGAGCACAAACGCAATCGATGAGGAATCCTGCCCATGCCAGGTGGATAGGATGTGTGTGTGTGTGTGAGTGTGTGTTTTTGGGAAAGGGGGCACTTTCCTGAGGCCAGGGATTATTAAGGGATTTACGAGCAAAGGTGCGCAGGCACTAAATCATGGTGTGTGTGGGCTAACGACGCAGGCACAGGCGCAGACGCAGGAAATATTGAGGGCCAAGTCTCCGCCACGACTCAAATACCTCTGCTGACGGGAACCCGACTTAACATTCAACGCCTCCACATTCCAGACGATCTAAGGAATTCTCCACGGGGGAAGAGGAAAAGACTGAAGAAATGAATGACTTGATCCACTTTTAATTTGGGTGAGGTGATTTCTAGTAACCTTGTACACAGGGGGGTTTTATCTTATTAATTTCAAGATGAAAAAAAAAATCATAAATTAGTTTCACCTTAAAAATACAACATACTCTTAACATTTCAAATCATGCTTCACTTCTGCAAAGTGGGGCGGAATTAAGTCCCTGCTTGTAGGCCCTACACACACCCATTTGGGTCAGGTGTAAATGATTAAACAGCACAACCATTAATGAGCTTGAACTCAAGCCGAGGACTCCGCTCTCCCTTTCCTGGCTCGATAGCGCCACTCCGAAAAGGTTGCCATCAATCACAGCTCACTGGTGCGGACCTGCTTTGCTCCAGCTAAGGAAGTCTGCACGCTAGTTTGCTATAGTTCAGCCACAGAGAGGGGCCAACCCTGCTTGTGGCCCTTGGGTTAATGGGGAGCGTCCACCTTTCCCTGACACCCTGAGGGACTTAATTGAGCAATCAAGTCCTTCCACCTCAAAAGAAGTCAGGGCTGCCCCCCACCACCACCTTTCTCTCCTTGTATTCAGTCTAAGCTCCGATGACTGAGGTGGTTCAGTAATCCATCACTCCAATAAAAGTGTCTCAGTGAGGTGGGGTGAGGTGGAGTGTGTGTGTGTGTGTGTGTATATATATATTTGTGTGTGTGTCTGTGTGCGTGCGTGCACATGTGTGCGTGTGTGTCTAAGGTGCTCGATGTAGTGAAAGTGCTGAGGGCAGTAAGGGATAGGGGAGGCTGTTGTACCAGGGGGAGCATGTGGCCTGTGCCTCACCGGAGGTCACCTCCACAGCAATTGCCTTAAGTGTTCTGACTGACGAGTGGAGAGGAGAGGAGAGGGGAGGCGTTGGGCTGAGGGGGGGTAGGGGAGTCAAATCAGAGCATACCTTCAGGCAGAGGAGAGGGAAAGGGAAGAGAGGAGAGGAGAAGGGGGCAGCATGCCAAGTACAAAGCAGACAGTCCAAGATGAGCTCATCCCGAGCTGCCATGTCAGTCTTTGGAATCTATTACCACTCCTACTCTTGTTCGAGACGTCTGTTCGAGGAACAGACACCTTCTATTTTGTCTGCATTTTCTGCTTCTGTACTTAAGTCTTCCACCTCTCTCTCACTGCCCTTCTCTCTTTTTCTTAATTTCCATCTCTCTCTCTCTCTCTCTCTCTCTCTCTCTCTCTCCTCTCCCTTTCGACTCCATCTCATCTCTCTCTTAGTCCTCACCTGCATGCTGATCAGACGATCAGGAGAGAGAGGAGCTTCATTAGAGGCTAATGACATCTCAGTGCCTCATCAGCCCAGTGGGATGACCCGACTGACTCACCGGCACCTTTCCCATAATCCATTGCGAGTCTAGTGCAGGTCAGGCTGGGGTCTAGGTCAGACTGTCTCTCTCAGGGGAGAAGATGCAGAGGGAGAGAGAGAGAAAGAAAGAGAGAGGAAGAGAGAGGAGGGGAGGTGTGCCTCCGGAGAGCCTTCCTCTGGGTCTCGCTAAGCCAGCACCCTAAGAGCAGAGAGGGAATGACAGTGCTAACAGAAAGGCTTCTCTTCTCATTACCATTACACATTGGTACAATCTAAAACTTCAGTACCTTCACTAACAATGATGCTTTCTGCAATTCAGAAACAAAACTGTTGCACATCCAAATTAATCCACAACCACAACCAAGATCTCATGACCTTGCTTTCATTCACATCTTACAAAATGCAAGGCTTTGAGAATATGTTCTGGACCTTGAGGTCAAATTACAGTACATAGAGTGCACAGGATAGAGTATATTACACTGCACTGTCAAGCACTGAGGTTATATGAGAGACTGAGAATAGGTAGGTTTATATAGCCATAAACTTCCCCTGGCAGCATCTGCCAAGTCCACTAATAATTAGAGATGCCATAAGGATGATTGAAAAATATTGAAAACTGTAGCTGTGCTTCACTCTTGTTTGGGCAAAAGAGAGCCTATTACATATCTAATAAGTATCTGGATATGCATAGCCTTGATATCTAATGATTAATGCACCATTAACTATCCACAAAACATGGCCACAGACTCTTCGTCTATACGAGCATGGTGCCAAGCTTGGCAGTGAGTTGTTACATCTAAGTATGCAGGGGGTCTAAATGGGCCATAGATTAGAGCATTAAATGGCAACAATAGGGGAGTCTCCGTGCCAGCTGCACTCGGAGAAATCACAGACGCAGCAAACAGCCCATACAATCAGGTGAGCGATGACCGAAACTGCTGCCGTCGCCTCCCCTTCGCAGGCCTATCCGTCGTCTCCACTTGACAACCCTGATGCACTCAAGGCTGTTTGATGGCGATGGTGAGAGGCCATCCATCTCAGCGTAGCTCTGCTGGGCTATGAGCTGCGTAATCAACCAAAGCCAAACATTAGTGCAGCTTACGGTCCAGGGGGAGCCAATGGAGGTGAATGGCACGTAAGTACACAGATGATAAAGCGCCGAGCGCCAACGACCCCGAACGTGGCCAGCAAGTCCGCTGTCAGAGCCTCCTCCGCCCAGAGTTATCGCTTCAGTGCTGAGAGCGGAGCACTATTTATTGCTTTTGTCATTTAGTACTACGCGCCATTAATTAAACATGTTTACATTGACACTGTTATGAGAAGTGCCATCTCACTCTCTCTCTCCCTTCTCTTATGCAACCCATCCTTTCTGTCTCCATCTTTCTCCTCAGCTCATCTCTTCTACTCTCCCTCTCTCTCTCTCTTTCTCTCTCTCTCTCTCTCTCTCTCTCATCTACATGAGTATATGGTACCTATCCTATTTGTCTCCTTCTTTCTCCTCAGCATATCCCCCCTCCCCCCCCGAGCACTAGATGCACTTTCCCAAATGGCCTAATCAGCAACTGACTCGAAAAAGTGAAAGAGCAGCTGGATGATGGGGTAAGTCAAAAAGTCAGGGTTGTGAAAAGTAGATTTAATAAACGCGCAATTAGTCCCATTCAATACAGCTATCACTAACAGCACACCGAGTTGACTGCAGGCTACTGTTTGAATTCAAGCACGTGCAGGTAATTATACTGAGATTCCGCCCTTCACAATGTGAGGGGTTGAGTCGGGTAGTGAGAAATTTAGCCAGTTTATGCTGGTCACATGCGATTGGGGTCATTGTGGCAGTGAAATCGAGCTGTATACGACAGGAAGTCTTTGTGCCACTTCAGTCGTGCTGATAACATAGGAGTCCCTTGTGCCAGCGCATTCAAACAAAACTACAAGAACATTACCGCCACATGTACAAGCACACACACACACACTCAGTCCTAGAGAGTGTGTGTGTGTGTGTGTGTGTGCGTGCTTACGCACGTGCATGTGTGTGTATGTTTATGCATGTCCCTTTGTGTGTGTGTGTGACTGGGCAGGTGCTGTCCGTGTGGCTGCGTGTGTGTGTTTGTGTGTGTGACTGGGCAGGTGCTGTCTGCGTAGCTGTGTGTGTGTGAATGTATGTGTGTGTGTGTGTGTGTGTGTGTGACTGGGCAGGGTTTCTGCGTAGCTGTGTGTGTGTGTGTGTGTGTGTGTGTGTGTGTGTGACTGGGCAGGTTCTGTCTGCATAGCTGTGTGTGTGTGTGTGTGTGTGTGCGCTCATGCACAGTATCAAGACCTGTAATCAGGGCCCCTTGAACAGGTGTGCCAAATCCACCCTCTTTGCATAAGCAGCCAGTACAATTACACAAGTCAAAGACACCAGGGGTGTCAACACTACCTGGCATTGTCTTAGCACACTATAACACAACACTGCAGCTCTACAATGGTGCCAATATGGCAGCTTTTGAACTATGAGTCAGCTAGCTGCTGCCTTGCTGGCATGACCTAGTTGGAAGTTCAAGGACAGTTAGGGTAGAAGTGCTTTAAACAACTGGCTATAAACAGATCAGAAGTCAGACCAATAGAACCAATGCTACATTATCTCTCAAAAACAACAACAACAGAAAATCAATGTCCCCATTTGACCATTACTTTCGATTGCGGTGCTTGGCAATGCTAGAATCTCTCTGGATTACATAAGGAAATAATGCAACCATAATTCTAAATAAACTGTGTCTCCCTAAAGTGGGAAGACGGCAATCCTATGAGAGGCAGTAGCAAGCAAAACGTTTGTGGTCTAAATGGCTCTTTTTTCTCATCAAAGGGGGAGGTAAGAATTGGCAGCGTGGTCCCTAACATTTGGCCTCTCCTAAGGCAAGCTCTCTCCACAGAACTCTCCTTTTTGAACTACCTTGCCATTTATGGGAACAATATACTTCATTGCATCTCAGTCAGATGGAGAACAGCTTAAACGAAGGCTGAATCCGCTCCCAGAGTGTCACATTTACAAATAAAGCCTTGACGAGAAAAGGTCTAATATAAAAAACTGTGTGCAGTCACTGAAGAAAAAGTTTTACACTGACAAGTTAAAGTTTCACATTCCTAAAACACACACACACACAACACACACACACATACACACAAACACGCACACAAAAAAAACGCTGTTGGATTTATAACAAATGTAAAGCCTAACTGTGATGACAAGGGTCTGGGAAATCCTTTCCTGTTGCTTACCATGGAAGATAAATCATGAGTCCAGTTTGAGTTCCAACCATAACAGAGATAACACAAAATGCAAAACTGCATAAGTTTTATCGACAACATCACCAGCTGCAGTCAAAAGTGAGCTTTACAGCTCTTTAGAACTTCATAAGTGCTACTTAAACAGTGTTACCAGTCGTGATTAAATCACTCTACATAGACCCAATCGCATCCAATCATAACCAGAGAGGGACCAAATTAGTGCCAATCTGGCATGACATTTTCAGACCCGGCTCTGGCAGACAGGAGCAGACAGGGACAGAGTGCAAACAGCTGAGCGCTAACATAGGCTTATTTAACATCCATTAGCTGCTCCCAACTCGTCCGCGCTAATCGGCAGCAGATGTGCGAGAGGCCTGGCGTAAGCAGGCGCGTGAGTCGGAGCTTAACACCCTCCGAGCTGATTACGGACAGCGGGGAGCCTCACGGGGACAGCCAAGCAGAGTTGTGTGGAGCGGAGCTGCTCCTCGTCAAGGCTCCACGTCAAGCGCATCATCCAGAGGTCCCACCACCACCATATGTGTGTGTGTCACACACTTTGCAAGTAAGATGGGTCAAACTGATTCTGACTGAAGGCTGATCCATGACAGCTTGATGGAGGGTTTAAAATATGTTGTGCAATAACTACTTTTCATAGGATGACCCCACTCTTGATAAGTGATTTTTAATGCAACTCATATGAGCCGTCCACTGGAAATAAGAAAAGCAGAGTCCTCAGAGTCCTCTGCGGACAGCTGTGTTTTCTCAATATAGGCCCTCATGAGATATCTGACTTGTTCAAAGGTAAAACTTTAACTGGACCTCGGAGGGGGAGCACAACTAGAAACAGAGAAGGGAGATCAACCAAATATCTAATTCATTCCATGCATCACTTTCCTGGCCTGAGATTCCCCCCACCGGATGTTGAGCGGCGTCTGCTTTTTGAAGCCAGATTCCCCCTGGCAGGATTCTGCATGCATTCGCCCTCTGCATTTGCTCCAGTGTGGTTTTCCATCACGGTTGTGACACACATGAGAGCCGCATGTGTCCAGCCACCGTCCTTGGTGCATCCTCTACCTCCAGTACCCATAAATTCTCACTTTCCCACATCCATTCTGCTGTGAGGCCGCCTCTGACCCCGGGACCTCTTTGGAAGACGGCTCGTCCCCGT
>PYXC01000046.1:1095000-1122500 GCA_015244755.2 Tenualosa ilisha
TGGGAAAGCATTGTTTTTCACAGGAAAGGGCTGAGCCTGGGACGGAACACATGAAAGGGCTGCTCCGTCATCTCTTCTATAATGAGACGTGACGAACTTGTTTTGACTGCTTATGCTTTGTCATATACATGACAAAGGATGTCATAGCAGTGTGTGTGTGTGTGTGTGTGGGGGGGGGGGGTAGCGGTGGGGGGGCCCGCACAATGCTGAATACTCTGCTGATACCGCGGTACGACTTCCTGGAAAGTGTGCTTCTTCATCTGTCTGCTTTTCTTTTCTTTTTTTTCTTTTTTTTTGAGCAGGTTGTTGCTTTGTTGGGATTTATGCAAAACTCTTCCCAAAACAAAGGCCAAAAACTGGCATGGTCACATGTTGCTCTCTTAACGCATGGTGTAGGCAGATAGCAAACTGGCTCCTCAGGCATCCTATGGAAATCACATTTAAAGTACAATGACAAGACAAAGCAACGTGCTCAGCTGCTAGGCTGTTCTCAGCTGGCTTGAAAGAGCCGTCTGACTGTCTTGCTTTACAGCCATTCGACACAGTCACAGGCCACCGCACTGCACTCCAGACCCCCCCCCCCCATATGCTACAGCCTTACATCCAGACCAAATTCAGTCTCAGAGCTCATAAAACTTGGCTGTAAGTGGGATTCTCAGAGCGTGGTTTGTCCTACACCTGCCAACATGGCCCTGGTTGAGGTAGCCCAGAACTCCCCCCTCGGGGTTGGCTCTCTTCTAATTGTCTAACACTCTCTCCTGACCGCCCAGGAGCTGTTCCCAGTACCACTGGGCAGAGCCACAGGGCCTTGATGGTGCCAGGATGCAGGAAGGGAGTGGCAACAGGAACAGAAACGGGGAAGGATATGTTCTCTCCATTCTTCATCAGAGAGGAAGACAGCCATGGACGTACTAACTGTGTGTGTGTGGGGGGGGGGATGAACATTCAAGCATGGCGCAGAAACTCCAGATCTTTCAGAGGGAACTTTCATAAACTGCTCATTATTGTATAACCCATACCCCCACAACCCACTGCCACCACTAAACCTACACTCATCCCTCCCAAGACATTGACTAGTGAGTAGGTGGGAGTATGAACCATCGCAATTGCAGCTGAAGGACTGTGTGTGAGTGTGTGCGTGTGTGCGTGTGTGTGTGTGTGCGTGTGTGTGTGTGTGTGAGAGAGAGAGCGGAGGGAAAAGTGCTTCAATTACAGATGATGGAACTCAAGGAGAGAGAAAGAGTTAGATGTGCTAGTGAGAGGAGCGTGAACAGTGGGCTATGGATTACATCTCATTACAGATGGACGGCGGTAATTTGAGTGTCTTACCTGAGAGGATGTTCGCAGGGCCGGAGATGGAACATGAAAGAGGAGAAGAAACAGAGAGAAGAGCACATATTAGGATGCTGCTATACTTCTTATTTTTCTGCATTGAGACCATTACAGAAATAACACATATGCATCACAGACAACATTTAGACAGTGAGGGAGCTGATTAAGGGGTAGGTAAAAAGACACACACTCAGGAACCGCTCGACAATCAAACTGCCACTGCCCGGAACTTTCCGGCTTGGCTTTGAAATGTTGTGTTCGTTTAAAAGCCAGATGCCCCATAATTCACTTCGTAATTAACCATGTAATTGAAAGTGCAGATGTACAGCTCTGTTTACTGTGCACTACTGTCCCCTCACCACTGGGCCACTGGCATTACAACAACCTTCTCCAAGTTCTGTTTATTTAGTTCTGCCCCCCCCCCCCACACACACACACACCCACACACACACCCACACACCCCCGAGCCAAAACTGTGACCATTTTTCACAGAGACCTGTGGTGCATCGACAGGAGACTGCCTGGCGAAGATGCATCCGCCCAGGGCTCTCGATTCAGTGAGTGCAGTTTCACTGAAATATTTACAGCCTGGCAGACACACATGTATAATTTTGCCATCAGGATCCTCGACGAGCATTGAGGACGCAGGCTGGGGAGTCACCTTTTACCTTCATGCATATTTAAAACGAGACAGCCATACACTCAGAAACCCGCCCGGGCCGACCTTGAATATCAATGAGACGTGAATATGCGGTTGCTCGCGCCACACGATCTGTCATGAATTACAATGGTTGGCGACAAGAGGGAAACTTCACAAAACAACCGTGATGATATGAAAGAAGTTGGGAACAGCCCCTCCAGGGGAAAAAAGACGATGTTACAAGTGTTCCTATCATCTGTTGTTGTTGTTGCTTTTTTTCTTTTCTTTTCTTTTCTTTTTCTTCCTCCTTTTTTTCCCCACATCTTTCAACGTGGCACCGACAGGATAGTGATCGCATACTTTTAGCATGCAGCAATGCTAGACAGTGCAAAGGGAAGAGGGAAAAAAAAATCCACTCATGCAGCATAGACACAAGATACTGAGCACAGACAAGAGGATATGGAAACTCCTGATCGCAATATGAAATATGCAATATGAAAATGAATCGACCACATTAAACGGGACACTTTTAAACTCCCCAATTCCGTTTTTTCACCGTTTCTATCTCTTTACTCCTCTTTCTACATCACTCTTCCTTTTTTTTTTAGGCCTCTGGGAGAAGGAATCAGGCTGACCCCATTTAAAAGCAGAGAAATGGCTCCCCCAGAGTGGAAGCGAGTGGATTAAGGCGAGGCTAATGATCCGCTCAGGTGCTGTGGAGGCCGGCTACAGTGGCAGACACACACAGAGAGGCTGAGAGGAGACGGGGACTCCTGGTGTGAGCAGTGGCCAAAGAGGACTTTATTACCAAACAGCCCAGATCAAACAGCAGGTCAAGCTCCCGCCCATCTCTCTCTCTCTCTATTTAGAGAGGAGGAGGAAGAGAAGGAAAATGTGCAGAATTTTTTTCTTTTTTTTTTCTTCTTTCTTTTCCTGGCACACCATTTTTGGGGGAGTGGATAGAGGGAAACAGAGAGAGGGAGAGAGTGAGAGAGAGAGAGAGAGAGAGAGAGTGAGACAGAGTGAGTGAGACAGAGAGAGAGTGAGTGAGAGAAAGAGTGGGGGAAGAAAACACACGGGGCTCTTCTGCTATCATGCAGCTGGAGCCGCGATGAGGCGATAACCTGCATTTTGGGGAGAGGCTCTAGACAAAACAGCAGTCTTCCTCTCCCACTCTCCACCACTCACCTTGATACGCATCATGTCTGAGATACACGTGCACAGCTGCTCTGGAGAGACAACGGCCAAATGATAATGAGAAAGGGACCGAGAAAGAACTTACTATGTGTCCCTCCAGTGTCCCACGTAAACCCCAAAGGCCTGTACTCTCAAAGACTGGCATGAATCATGCATACATGGATACATACAAGTGTTCAGGGCTTTAGGGGGATATTGGTATTCTCTCTCTCTCTCTCTCTCTCTCTCTCTCTCTCTGTCTCCTTCTCCCTCAGCAACTCTTCTCTATTGCTCTTTCCCTAGGAATCAAGGGAAGATGTAACTGAAGGCAGGATTGATCTGCACTTATCCAAAATCGATGCTTCTCTGCCTAATGCACAGGGAGAGATATGAAAAGCAGAGTGGTAAATAAACAGGAACAATCGCACCACTTGCCTCGCATGTCGATGTGACTTCACAGCAAATAGACGGGAAAGCACAGAGTCATCTAAAAAGCCCGGCAAGTAAATCAAGATGTAACTCGATTCGCTGCTAGGCTTGCTAAACACTCTACGACAGTCTGCCAATAGAACGAGGTTGAGTTGCGCTGTTTCATTCTTCTTCTGCTGTTGTTGTTTGGTTGGGGTAAGTTACATTGCTGAACGACTTGGACATCTCTCAGATCTCATATGGTCTCTGCTTTGCAATGGCTTATCTGAGAAGCTCGAAGTTGCAAGGACTGTCTTAATCTAACAAAAACAATGCCAAAGAAAAAAGGAACTTTTTCTATGAGCACTAAGTCAACCAAAAAAACACAGGTCTGCCAGTCCTAGTCATGCGCCTAGATGAAGCCTGCGTGGGAAGAAAATATATGAGGCCATTTATGGGCCTGGCCATTTCAGACGCACCACACGGGGGAAAAACTGCAGCTAGTGGCAGCCAATAGCCCCGACTTCAGATGCACTAAAAGTAATCAAGTCCTTCAGCAATCTTCATTAAGAGGGAGCACTCTACTTTATTGAGATTCAGTGGAGGGGCGTGTGCCAGTGTACAAAAAGGGAATTTATTGATTGCACTTAATGCAATAAGCATGCTGGATCCAGTGCTACAATTTAATTTTTCCTCTCCATCTCTCTCTCCCTCCCTCCCTCCATCCCTTTCTCCCTCTACGTCACCCCCCTTCTTTTGCTTGCTCTCCTTCTCTCTCTCTCTCTCTCTCATCTCCTCATAATTTCTCTCCCATTCCCTCATGACAGAATGACAAAAACGCAACCCTGCACCACTGAATAGCCCGCAGGTTCTGTATGTTCCTAATAGGAGATGACAGCTAATGAGAAAGGAAAAAAATCATCATCAATACATCTGGGGCTCAGCGAAGTACCAGTTTCATCCAGTTCCAGGTCAGAAAGAGCCGACTACCGTGACGACCGACGCCACTAAGGACGCGCAGGGAGTCCATGACTGGCCCTTCATACTGTACTGTGGGGGGAGGGAAGACAGAAGGAGTCCGTTGTTGAGAAAAATGTGATCATGCCCGCCAGGTGATAGGGAGAAAGCCGCCAACAAAAGAAGCTTGTGTGTAAGTGCAGTCGAGTATCCCGCGGCGTTTCCTGAGAGTCATCAGTATCGGCAAAAGCCTGGCTGCCACGTCAGCAGAAAATAAATCGAGGTGGGGAAGGGGGCTCCATAATTACATTAAACTGTAATTCTGCCAACACTGAAATCAAAAACATGCGATTCTCTGAAGCTGGCTTAACGGATATGGATGGAAATGCGGGTTGTGGGTAAACTGAATCAACAAAATTGTAAGAACCTTCTAATCAGAAAACTTCCTTGGAGGGAAGCAGATAAATGAACCAGTAACAGAGTTAAAATTAAAAGAAAAAATTAGTGGGAGGGAGGTGTAGATTAGTGTAGGGTTGCCTGTTTTTTTCTGGAAAGGGACAACTTGCGATTGTTCAAAAGTGACCAGGTTGTTCTACCATTGCTCTTCGGCAGACCTCTTATTTCCCAGTCAAATGTGCAGACTGCACAAGTCTGTCTCTGTCTCTCTCTCTCTCTCTCTCCCCCTCCAGTGGGCAGTGGCAGTGCAGCTGTGGCATCTCATCCAGGTGAGACACGATAGGAGATAAATAAACAGTGCTGTGCTGTCGAGGACTCATTTCTCATAGTACGTCCGACATCGGGGCATGTGTTCCTGTGAGGATCCAGCTGTTTCACTTTAGGGGGCCGACCCTTGCCAGAGGACCTGACCTGACACCTCTCTCTGAGCCCTACTCACTTGACCTTTCCCCCTGGGCAGTAAATACTACAGGCAGGTATGCGACCTGGAAAAAGTGGCAGCTTTGCTACATGGGTGCAATGGAGTGGTTCACCAGGGCTATGTCTAAAAACACAATGGGCCTTTCTTATGAAGAAATGTTCTCTTAAATTGAATTAAAACATAAATCAAGGAAGATATTGGTGAATGAAGTCCAGTGTGAACACTGTAGAGTTAAACTGGCGAAAAGGGTGACAAAGCTGGACACCTGGACTAGATGTGAATTCTCCTTAACATGTTTAACATCTTAGAGTCACATTAATAAGCAATGAGACATGGGTAGGTAATTAAAGTCTGAAGAAAAATACCCAAACAGTTTCTGTTGAGAAAAAAACACTTCCTCAACCATGACTTCACAAGCTCAAAAGAACAACTTGAGAGGGCTAATAGTGAATAATGCTTTGCTTTACGGCTTCTAAACTCAGGATGTCCTAAATCCAAACAATGTTTTGCTTCTAACAGCTGAGCTAATGAAATTATAAAAACACCAGCATCTCCCATGGGGGCACGCCCTCCCTCACAGCCCCACAGCCCCAGCCCCTTCAACCACCCCCCCTCCCCCTTCCACCACCACCACCACCACCACCACCACAACTACTACTGCCCTGCCTGGCCTGAGGTCAGGCTGCCGGTGCTACTGCCACCTTCAGTGCCTGCAAAAATGGTGGCCTCTCATGATCCGGCTCCCAAGCCTGTGGTCTCTCCCAAAGCTTTAATCTTCAGCAGGGGCAGTGGAGGCCAGTCGTGACCTGAAGTGAAGGCTGATGGGCAGAGAGAGGGGAGGGGAGAAGAGAGAGGAGGAGGAGGAGAGGAGGAGGAGAGGGGGGGTATGTGGTGATGGAAGAGAAGAGGTGTGTTTGCTTGAGCTTGGTCACACAGCGGTGCCATATTTGCCTGGTTCACAGAGGGAGTCAGTCAGTGTTTTTCATAAATCTGGGCTCGGCGAGACATACATGTGCTCAGGGGAGCCTGGAAGTAATGGGGGGGTCTGTCACGGTTCAAACATGCGTCCATATCACAGACACTGACTAACTTACACACTCAGCCTCTGTATATGAATTAACACTTAGCTCACAAAGCACCTTCTGTAACACAGACACAGCATGTGGGCCATTTTTTTTATGGTTATGTGTGATTTAGTAAAGCTTTGTTGAGCGGTTATGTAAACATTCTCCAGTCCCCAGTCACTTGTTACAGTGTTGAGTTCTCTTTCAGCGCAGCGAGACTGACTGCTATGCTCTGCAGTGACACACATTTACATATTCAATATGCCTCGTCATAGATTTTCATGGTGATTTATCGTTGTACTCTGCCTTGCAAGAATCCAACAAGGTCAAAGAGGGGGCAAGCTGCTTTAATTTAGAAATACCTCTAAACAACAGGCCTCCACTGATAAACTACTAGGCAAAAGGCTATACATAACCATTCTCATTAACTTACTGTACATGAGCAATCTGCCCGCATGTTAATTTAACAACCCTTATCTGACTTAAGGCCTGAGGCAGCACTTTGATTTCAGTGGACAATCTGTTTTTTTTGTTGTTTTTTTTGTCAAGCGTTAGTTATCATTATTCAAACACTCATTTTGTTTAGTCACTCTGATACGTAAAACCATGACTAAGGAAAACCCTTCCTGACACTCCAACCCCCTCAAGACCCTGAAATGCTTTTTTTGTAACAACAGAAGAGGGACAGAAGCCAAATGAAAGTTCCAATCTCCTTATTGCATCTGCACAATTAGACTGGTTGGTGCTTTTTGCTTTTCCTCTGGAATGGAAATGGAACTGAACGGCTGGACGACCAACCGACTAATGAAGACACAAACTCCATCAGTCATACTTGCCGAATCGTTCAAGCTACTGGTCCGAGGAAGCGTGGGAGAATTTAATTGGAAGTGAACATGTGACCGAAAATAACTGACTAATTTTCGACTGCTGCAGCTCGTTTCGCAGAGTGAGGAATGTAACAGTCGACAACTCCATTGGCAAAGAAATCAGAATGCAAAAAAGGGAACATGACTCTGCTGCCAGCCTTTCTCCATGACTCCATTCACCACATTAGAAGCAGTGCTGAAGAGAGCCAGCAAACCCACCTTAATGATAATTTATTCCAAGACAAGAGACGAGACTACATTACATGCAAATGACTGCAGACTCTTTTCATGTGAGAGCATATGCGCACTCACACACACACACACACACACACACACACACACACACACACACACAGACACACAAACATACACACACGCTCACACACACACACACACTCTTCACTCTGTGCACACCTTCATTTTCCTGACGTGCACGCGCACACACACTCGACACTGATTGAGGTCCTGATGGGATGGAAATGTATGCAACCTACACCCTCTCCAAAACCGCACACCCACCCACACCACCCCAACACCTGATGCTTAGCTCTGCGGCACACACTCATCTATCTAAGCAGGCCTCTGCAAGTACAACAAAGACCAGATTCTGCTGATGGAGTCTGGATGAGATTAGCCTACACAGACATCCATATATTTCCCACTCGCCGTACGATAGAAGACTATAATCAGCACAAACTCCAGCCAATTTTTTTTTTTTTTTTTCTTACAATCTTTTTAAGTGGGCACTAACTACAGTTTGGTTAGTTGCCAAATTTTCCTCATGTATAAATCACTGTATAAATCACTGCGTGTATGCAATATACGTGTGTTTTGAAGAGAGCATTACCTACTATTTTTATATATATAGATATAGATATAGATAGATAGATAGATAGATAGATAGATAGATAGATAGATAGATAGATAGATAGATACTGATGAATAATGCAAATAATTTTACAGCCATCGCTGTCAACAATAATAACACCACCAATAATCATTCTCAACACACTAAGGACTGTGCACAACTAAGTTATCAGACGCTTTCAGCATCTATTAACAACAACATAACTTGTTTCAAAGGAAATAAAAAAGACAGACATTTCTTGGGGGGGGGGGGGGGGGCACATAAAAGCATATAATTTTTGCCCATAACGCTGGCATGTCTGCTGTCTGAGGACAAGTGGGGATATTTTTATGACTGGCCCATTTAAGTGTTTAAGTAATAGCAGCTAGGTCTTAGTCAGAGACTTCTAAAGACAAGGGAACTTTTACACAGTTGTGACACCGACACAAACTCCCAAACCAAACAGAGACACACACACACACACACATGACTAAGAGCGTGTCACTCTACCCACCCAGTGTGTATGTTCTGTGTGTGTGTGTGTGTGTGTGTGTGTGTGTGTGTGTGCGTGTGCGTGTGTGTGTCATATAAGTATCAGTGCCCTTTCCGGTGTATGTCTCATGTGTTTGCGTTAGGTAAGTGCATTTGACTCAGTGAGTGCAAGCATGTGTGTGCATGCAAACGTGTTCACACACACACACACACACACACATGCACACACACACACACACACACACACCTACACTCTGATATTCTGTCAATCATTGCCCAGACACACTCACTGCCAGTCCTGAGGGGTCAATAGCCCTCTCGCCCCAGCTCCCATCCGACGGAACCGACACAACAAACAACAGAACAACACAACACAACACAAAACAACCCATAAGAAACACAGTCAAAGCATGCTGTCTGCAGCAGCAGCAGTAAGAATAACCTCTGCTCTGACCACAACCGCAAACCCGCTCTCAATGAGCTGTTTTATTTCTGCCGGGGAGGGCAAAGTAACGTAAGCTCCCCTTATACCAAACACCACATCCAAACCCTAAATGATATTAACTTTCGTTGACAAGCGCCCGTCAAGTGAGCACAAAACTATGAGCCGGTGCAGACTGGCTCCCTTGCGCTAGCCTCCCACCACCCCTACCCACCTCCACCATGTTGACAGCCTTAAACTGAGGGTTGGGTGGGTGGAGGTGGGGGGGGGGGGGGGGTGTTACGGTAGCGCAAAGAGGCAACGTTCCCACGCAGCCACTTCCTCCCCCCGAGATGAGGAAGGAGGGGGTGGGGGGCTACCTGAAGCGCTGACCTGCTTTGAGGTTGCCCTCTGACCCTAGCCATGAAAGCACGGCAGACTAATCTCTCCGTCTAATGAGTCCCATATCACCACAACGGCCACACCGACCAAACAAGCCAGGCCAGAAGTGAGGGCTTTATCAGCAGGGGACAGAAAATCAGTACAAGGTGAGGCTCAGAGAAAGAGAGAGAGAGAGAGAGAGAGAAATAGAGAGGGTACAAAGAGCAAGGGAGGAAGAGAGAGAGGAGGAAAGAGGGAGAGAGAGAGAGAGAGAGAGAGAGAAGGAGAGGGGGAGAGGGGGAAAGGAAGAGAGAGAAGGTTACTGGGCCAGATAACTTTCCCACCCTTGATGAAAGCCCTTCCATTATCTTTCTAAATGTTTACAAAGTTGTCATAAAAGTTTTAAAAGCGACTTTATCACTTCTTAAATGGATGTGCAGATACGCAGATACAAGACTGCAATTTCTGAAAACAGGAAACATTTCACACTACTGTGAAACTCCACCAAAAAGGGTATGTTTACAGTGAAGTTTGTTTGAAATAAACTACCGATTCAATATTTATGAAGCTTAGCAAAAAGGTGCTGTTCATGTGGATCAATGAGGACCTTGTTTTAATTTCTGGAATGGATCTGGACCTGAGACAGTAGTGTAGCTTCATGAATTTACTTTTACTTTCGCTAATGTTTCATGATTCACAGTTTGGCCTTAGTGTTGTTTTACATGCTGCAAGTGTCCTTCTCTTTTGAAACCCTGCCAAAACTCTTACTTAAAAAGGCATGTTCAACAACCTCTTGTTCATTTCTAGACAACTCTGACACACATACACATCTATGCATCACACACTCACACACACAGACACACACACACACACACACACAGTCACTATACCACAGCCACACCCTCACTGAAGAGTGGCCTCTGTTTCTGTCTAAGTCATGTCAGCCTCTAAGATAGCATACCCGCAGTCACGTGGCCATTTTAAATGGGTCAGCCAGGGACAGACTCAGAGTTATACTATTCCTGCATCTCATCCTGTACGCTACACAAAAATAAACAAAAATGGAGGACAGACAGAGTGGGGTTTTTTTTTCTCACAGTAAGTCTGCTGTCTGCTATGTGCAGTCTGAGAGAGACAGACAGACAGACACACACACACACACACACACCACACACACACACACAGCACTTGCTGGGCTTCCGCAAACAACAGGGTCAGACAGTCTCCCCCTCTGAGAAACACTGAGGGTCGTCCTGGGGGTCAGGCCTGACGAAGAGGAGCTGATTCAAAGAGACGCCATTGTTCTCTTGGCTGACTCAGTGCCCGCTATACGGAACATCTCCAGTTCTCTTCCTCTCTCCTCCCCTCCCTCCCTCCCTCTTTCCCTCCTCCTCTCCCTCTCTCCTTCTGTCTGCCTGTATGTCTGTCTGTCTCTGTCCACTGTACAGAACATTAGTTCTCTTCCTTTCTCCCATCCCTCTCTCTCTCTTTCTCTCTGTCTGTCTTAGTGCCCACTGTACAGATCTCCAACTCCTTCTCTCCCTCAATCCCTCTCTCTCTTTCTCTCTCCTTCACTCTCTCTCTGTATGTCTGTCTCTTCGGCTCTCTCTGCCTCTCTCTCTTTTCCTCTCTCTCTGTATGTCTGTCTCTTCCTCTCTCTGTCTTTCTCTCTCCCTCTCTCTCTATCTCTCTCTGTATGTGTCTCTGTCTCTTCCTCTCTGCCTCTCTCTCTCTCTCTCTCCCTCCCTCTCGCTGTATGTGTGTCTGTCTCTTCCTCTCTCTCTAGACCTCTCGACTATCTCCGGCATGTGTAGAGCTGCTTCTATTGGAACAGAGAGTTCACCTTATTTCCACAACAAAAGGCTGACAGTAAGATGCTTAAGAAGCATACAGGAAATGAGAGGGCTGGAGGGGAAGGGGGGAGGGGGTGGGGTTGGTTGAAATTAAATGCAGCAGTTTTGTCAACAGAACGATGAAGCTAATGAAAGGCCTTTCTTCTTGTTGCAATCTTGAGATCTACTGTAGCCCCCTGCATCATCTTTATCTCAATCGCACAGAGCACAACAGTGGGTGTGTGTGTGTGTGTGTGTGTGTGTGTGAGTGGGGGGGGGGGGGGGGGGTTGATGCCTGTTACATTGGTTCACCCTGTTCGCTCCTGTCTGTGTCTATCTTCTCTGGAAACTGTCACATATACCTTGCAAAGGGGGATGAAGGAGGAAAGTGTTTGTGTGTGTGTGTGTGTGTGTGTGTGTGTGTTTGTTTGTGTGTGTGTGCGTGTGTGTGTGTGCGTGTGTGTGTGTGCAGGATTTACACAGGAACAACGAAAGACAAAGCAGGGAAACAAGCAGGAACATGGCAAAGCAAGTCTCCATCCAACCTGTTGAAATAGCACCCCGCCATAAATAGCACCAGTACCAGCACCGGCACCAGACCAACGATTCCAACAACATTCAAACTCAAAGCAGCATCAGCACCAGACCAACAACACCAACTATCAGTTGTTCAGGGCCAGTCTCCCCTAGAGCAACTTAGGGTTAAGTGCCTTGCTCAGGGGCACAACGGTGCCCAGCAACTTTTCAAGCTACTTGCACGCTAGCCAGGTTCCTTAAGCGCACTGCCCCCAATGCAACGTCACCATGATGAGTGTCTTGGTGAGAGGGACTTTTTGCAGGACTTTTTAGAAAGGGGGGGGGACTAAGGGGCATATCTTGGGGTGCTGTAAAAAAGACATCCCAACAAAAAAAAAAAGGTCCTGAAACTTCGCCCAAGTGCAGCCAATCCTCTGACAGCCACAACAGTGTGTGTTTATTCTGACAGCCTCGGGGCCTGTGGTGCTCCAAATCAATGAGCTTAATAACACAGCAGTCGGGGGGGCTTTTGGAAACCAGCGCGGACCCAAGGGAGCCGTTTCAGTGTGTATGTGTGTGTGGGAGTAGATCAGTCTGAAACACAGTCCGTGCAGCCAAATCTACTGTTACCAGAGGGGACCAGATGCTTGGCAAATGCCAAAATGTTTTCTTCTAACATTCTTCCCTCCACCACTCTCTTCCCTCCCACACACACACACACACACACACACACACACATCCCCGCCATTATCTTGTCATGTAAAAACACAAAAGGAAGCTCTTGTTCTCATGCCACAAGTCTGTTTTCCATGCTAGGGATTCAGGCTGTTTTTCATGCTAGGGATTTTAGCAAACAAGAGATGTACCATGACAGAGCTTTCAAAATTCCAGTTTGCTCATTCCAACTTCCCCTGTGTGGTGTGTGTGTGTGTGCACTGAAAATCCCTAAACAGCCAACAGAGCAAGCCCCTCCACAGACAGTAAGATCCATGAGAGGACTTGTAGGAGACCCCTCCTTCTCCCATACACTAACATTTAGCATAGAGACAGCTAGCTCCTTTTGACTCTTTCAAAACAGTGAAGGAGAGACAAAAAAAGCAGAGAGAACAGCGTGGTCGAGGGAGTCAGAGCCATGAAAAAGGGCTCCATTGTTCCACAGGAACTCAGCGAGCACAGTCAATCTGACACAGGTATTCCGTTAAATAAAGCCTGCATTGTATTAACAGTGCACACACACACACACACACACACACACACACACACACACGGATGCACACACGCACACAAGCAAGCCCACAAGCTTCAAGCACCTGTTACAGTTGACTAAGGCCCAGAAATTATAACTGCACAACGCCTTCAAAATCCATGTTTGGAAAGATACTTTCACACACCCCCCTACCAAATAAGATTAAGGATTCAGCAGCTGTGTCAATTGGGTTAGGGATGGTATGCTTTTGCACTTTTATATGGCCAACCCCAGACCGCGCTAAAATGGAACTGGAGACAAAAAATGCCTTCTTTTCTTGTGCCCAGCTCATTCCATTTTCTGAGGGCACCACAGTTAGTCCAAAAGGCCGTCCAATTAAAATAACTTACATCCTATGCATAGCCGACTATAGGTGCATAATAAAGGAATACTAAAGGAATGAGGGGTCTTGTGTGTGTGTGTGTGTGTGTGTGTGTGTGTGTGTGTGATCAGTGTATGGTCGTGTTATGAGGTGTATTTCTGTCCCTTGCTCCCTCTCCCTCTGTCTCTTTGAAGAGTGCCGAGAGATGGCAGGGGAGCAGAGGTGTCAGATACAGCTATTCTTCTCTGCCTCCCTAGGGAGGTTCCCAAACAGACAAAGCCATTTCCTACACGTCAGTGTGCTCAAAACACAGAGTGGGAGAAGAAAAAAGGGGGCCAGTACTTTCTTTCTCTCTCTCTCTCTTCCATCCCTTCTATCCTTTATGATAGTGGGGCAGATACAACATGACTATTAGAAAAGGAGAGTTGGTGCCAAAAGCTCCCAGTGGAGTCATTCGGAGGAGCCCCCTTTACCCCCCTGGGTTGGCCTGAGAGGCTCCATTTCAAGCCCTCTTTTTTGATGAACTCCCTCCCCCTTTCCCCATGGCCCCTACTAAGGCCCATGAAGGAAGATACAGTTGCATTCATCCATTGTGGGCCCCTGGGTTGGTGTGTGTGTGTGTGTGTGTGTGTGTGTGTGTGTGTGTGTGTGTGTGTGTGTGTGTGTGTGTGTGTGTGTGTGTGTGCTGAGAGCCCCTCTCTCTTTCTCTCTCTCTCTCTCTCTCTCTTTCTTCTTTTTCCCCCACAGCGAGTGGTTGGCAGTGTGATCTAATTACCCGCAGGAAGATGAAGTCGTCGCCCCTGTGAGCCCTGACAGGTGATTCGTCTCTGAAAAGAGCAAGAGAGCAGGCACCTAAAACCCACCATCTCCTGGACGCCAAACAGCCCAGTACAACTATGCTCCAGCATCAGCCGGGCGGCAGCGGCGGCGGCGGGGAAGGGGAGCAGAAAGAGGGAGAGAGAGAGAGAGAGAGAGAAAGAAAGACAGACAGAATATAAAGGGAGAGAGATGGAGGGAGGAGAGAGAGAGAGGGAGAGGGAGATATGGGGGGAGGGAGGAGAAAGAGGGGAATTTCCATCGAGATTTTTCAGCAAGGCAGGGGGGTGGGGTGGGGTGGGGTGGGGGGGGGGACGTTGATCTAGGAAGAGCAGAGACAAAGGACTTACAGTGTGTTTATCAGCTGCAGGTCTTTGCCTAGTGTCTCCACTTCCAGTGGCCATCCGTTACTTAGAAAAATCAACATGGCCGCCACATCTTCACCTCCTGTTTTATTCCTCTTAGCTGTTAAGACAGAGCATCCGTAATCTACACTCCTTTACTAAAAGGCACTACAGCCATGTGTTTATCAACACACACTCACTAGAGAGCGAAACGCAAAAAGGTCACGAAGTTCATTTCGATTAATAAACCAAAGCAATTATGTGAACAGCAGTTAAGTGACTGCTGGAAGTTTAAGGACTACCCTCACTTTATAGGAGACTCCTGCAGCTAAGAGACCAGCCACAACCGCAGAGAGTTTTTTTACGACGACGATAGGCAAAACATAATAAAGCCGACCATGCAGCCTGTGAGTTAAAGTGCTTGAAATAGCCAGTGAAAGACTGCAGGTAGTCGTATGGACTGGAAGCATGCATTCAGTTTAATTCAAGATGGCCGATCGTGTCAATTGAGGGTGGGAGAAGACAGGGTGGTTGACTCTCTCCAAGAGAATAGCTTTCAATCTGCGGCTGTGACGCAAAGTGTTTCATGCGTCAGCAGACACACGAGAGGAAGATTGATTAGGGGTTGGACACAGTGCGCACATACACACACACTCACACAAGCACACACACGCACACACACGCACACACACACACACACAGTCGGCTCTCCACTGAGTCAAGGAGCTTTTCATCTTTTTTTACCCAAGCTCAATAGATGCCGTTACACAACTCACGGAACAGTGGGTAATTCTGACAACCGCCCCGAAGAAGCGTTGCAGAAAAGAATCGAATCTCAGGTACAATTAAATATGATGAGTGGCAATTATGATGATCATGACAAAGGCGCGTGCTTGTACACCTGAAGAATCTATGCCTGGGCTTGTGTGAGGGAGTGTTTGAGCTTTAGCTGCCTTCTCTCGTCAAGCACACACATGCAAAATCCTTGTCATCTTCAATCAAAAACGTAAAAGCTTCACGTGGAGAGTGGCTTGTAAAAAAAAAAGGTTGGCCTTGCCTCTCCTGTAGCAATCACAACAGAAATCAGACAGAAACGGCAAGAGAGAAAAAAAAAAAAGAAAAACAAGAGAAAAGAAAAGCGAAAAATGTCCCGATCACACAGCACTGAAGAGAACGTGCGTTCAAATCCAAGATGGACACTAAGATCATGCTGATGCTTCGGGGCCAGGCAGAGGCCCAGCTGAGAGGTTTCACCTGACTCAAGGGTGTATTCTGTTTCATTAGGAGTGAGTCTCTCGCTGTCCCTCTCTCTGTCCCAGTGAAAGGGCAATGGGGTCAGGTTTCCGAGGGGGCAGCAGGCATGGCTTGTGTTTCAAGGCAAGGACAGAAATCAGGGAGTGATTCTCTCTCCAGCACCTACCCAAAGTCTCCCTAATGACACATCCCAAGAGGACACACACACGCACACCAAACACAGCAAACACACGCACTAACACAAACACATGGCCAGGCACATGAACACACACACATAAAATTCACATCCACACAAGAAAGTTAAACAGACCCACAGAAACACTAAACAGAGGCCAGAAGTAACACACACATACTCTCTCTCTCTCTCTCTCACTCTCTCTCTCCCCATCACTTTAAGTTTACACAAAACCTATCCAACAAAGCCTAAATTACAGCTAATTTTTAATATCATTAGCATAATGTTTGCTTGTCCTATGGTAATGAGGCCTTCTAATGACAATAAGCCTCCGCACAGACAGGCTGGGTAAGACATTCCTCTCCCATAATTACTCGCCTCAGAGAGGGGAGAGAATAATTCAGCTGTGGCTGTGTGGCTTTTCCTGAGCAGAAAGTGACTTTTGGGAGCTGTGAATAATTGAACCTGCAGAAAAGTAGAGCCGTGCTTTTTTTTACTGCTCTGTTCTTGCTCTGTTCTAAAAGGAAGAAAAGAAATCTGTTCGGTTTTTAAGTGTTGCCACTTTAAAATCCACATATGGCTGGCGAGTTGGGACAGGAGTGAGAGAAAGAGAGAGAGAGACAGAGAGACAGAGAGAGAGAGAGCGTGTGTGTGTGTGTGTGTGTATGTGTGTGTGTGTGTGTGTGTGTGGTGAGGTGTGGGTTAGAAGGAGCCAAGGTGTTTGCTGGCTGGGGTAATTTCCTAAGCAAACTAGAAATAACAATTGAGGTTAATTAAAACCCATTGCTCCAGCAATAAATCGCAGAAAGTTTGAAGGGGAAAATGTGAGAGGCCCACACAAGGTGTCCATCAATCTCACACACTTCACCTAATCCAGCGTAGGTCACATCCTGCCAGAAAAAGATGGATCTAACCTTAAAACACACATGCATACACAAACACACACACACACACACACACACACACACACACACTGACTAGCTTACATGAGCAGAACAAAAGAAGAGAAAGAAGAATACTGACGCCATCATCTGTTTCCCTCCCTTATCAGAACACAACCTCTGGAGCCGAAGATATGTGTGTGTGTGTGTGTGTGTGTGCGTATGTGTGTGTGTGTGTGTATGTGTGTGCGCGAGGGAGAAAGGCATGAGTGTGAATAGAGGAAAGCAATTTTCCTCTGCCACGTCCAAAGGCTGCCAAGCGTTTCCTAGCCTCCCTTTTAGTCCCCCTGACCACCCCCCCCCCCCCCCTTCCACCCCATCCCATTCATCACTCCATTATCTCTCTAGATTAGACAACTGCAATTCAGCTACCGGAGCTGCATCAACATCTGTCAGGACCGAGGGAGACTCCCTTCAAGCCAACCCTGACCCTCACAGGCCCGAGCGGAGCCTCCCGACTCAGGAGATTCCCGACAGGCCACCAGGAGACTGACAGACGGGCACAAGACGGGCTGGAAGCAACTGCAGGTTTACAGCCTCGTCCGACAAATCATTTGATTTATACCTGACAGTTGGGGAGAAAAAACCCATCATATTCTCAGAAGCATAAAACACTCCTAATATTTGAGTTTGGGTTTGGGTTTGGGTAGGGTGGGGTGGGGTGGGGTGGAGTGGGGTGGGGTGGGGTGACGGGGTGGGTGGAGATGGAGTTTAGTGCAAAAAAAAAAAAACAGGAATGAAAAATCTGCTGTCATTTTTTACAACTGCCGCCACGCTGCATGATGTTCTAATTTAATCTTCATGTGGGAAGAAAAAAAAAAAAAAACTGACAGGTGCTGCGAAATGTTTTCATATGCTGGAAATGTGAAATTTCCTGCACCAGACATCCCTTATCAATTCAGACCAGATGTGAAAGAGTGGCCTTCTGCTTCCTATTACTTTCACATCCTAGAAGTATTACCCAAACACCAGCCTGGAGTTCTGGAGCCCCTGGGCCTGGAGTGCTTCCAGCAACCATTGGATTTGTGGAAATTATGGGATATGGCCCGAGGTGGATGTGATTGACACCAGATGGGGACCCCACACTGCCAGCCTCATACAGTCCAGAGCAACAATCCCACACACACACACACACACACACACACACACACACACACACACAGCCGCTCGCCACTTTGCACTAGCAAAACCAAAGCTCCGCTCCGACCGCAAGAGGTGAGCTGAGGTCTCGGCTGCTCTCGGCGGGGGCCGCCACTTCAGAGGAGAGGAGTGGCTGCCGCTTCCCGGTTCAGCAGCAGGATACGGCAGATAGGGCGGAGGGGAGCGGGGTGGTGGGGTTGGGGCTGTCGTTTGGCAGCTGTCAGAAGCAGGATCTGCCGAAGCAGAGGTTAACAGTGCTCGACGGGGCATCCAGCGGCGACGTTGTCCAGGGTTACCACTACCTCAGGCTGTGGACTGCGGCTCTTTCAAATCAGCAGCCTGCCAAAGCTTAATGCTGTGGTAGGATTGAGATGGATTGAGAATGTTATATATGGAATATGAATGTCTGAGAGCAGGCGGGCGATTGACTGAGTGAGCGAGGTGGTTTGTGTGTGTGTGTGTGTGTGTATGTGTGTGTGTGTGTGTATGAGAGAGAGAGAGAGAGAGAGAGACAGAGAGAGAGAGAGAGAGAGAGACAGAGAGGGCTGGGGGGCCTAATGGTATGTAGTGTTAGCCATAAGACTGCGGTTAAAGAGGGGAAGGCTCCGGGGCTTGGCAGTGAACTTCACAGTCAGTTAAACTTCCCCTCCCTCCAGGAGGGCTGCTGAAGCATACGTGTTTGCTGTGGGAAAAAAAAAATACAGCTCAACTCTGGGAAACAGCAGTTGATGTGATGGTGGCGTGGCACTGTGTGGCGTAGTGTGGCATGGTGGGCTACATTCATTATGAGCGTCAAACACGGTCCAGCTGTCTTGGGTGGGCGTGCGGGCCTGGCCGGAGCCCTGCGGGTGCAGACACTAATGAGCACCGGTGTTCTGGATCCCCCGAGAGGGTTAAAGAGGGTTGTTAATGCACATCAGAGCAGCCACGGCTCAAGAGTCCAAAGGCACACCGCACCACACACACTTGAGGTTGATGGGGGGACAGGGCAGACCGACCACACCACACACACACACAAACACACACAAACACACGGGCCCTGGTGCCACAGGTGGGCTCCACGCTCAGACAAGCATAAGGGGCCCCAGAGATAAAAGACCTGTTCTGTAAGGGCCACTTAGCATGGTGTATTTTACAGGGACCCCCATGGGAGCTATGCCTTGATCTGTGCAAGTGATCCACAACCCACTTGGGAATTGGGAAGTGGGAGAGGAAGAGAATGAGTGAGGGTGCTTGGGGTGGCAGTGGGGGGGGTGAGGGGTTGGAGGGGTTCGTCTCCTGAATGCACGGGCAGATGCAAAGCCTCTGCACCCCAAAGCCTGACAGTGACTGACAGCGAGAATGAGGCACCCAATGCCAGCAAAAGAAAAATCAATCACAGGAAAGAGAGCACTTGGCAGCGGGGGCACCTTGCCTCTTCTTTTCTCTTCTCCCTTCGCTATTTCTGTCTGTCTGTCTGTCTGTCTGTCAGGAATATATTGGAACCTCTCCCACTCTTTCGTTCTCTCTCTATATATCTTTTTTCCCCTCTGTCTTTCTCTCCGTCTACATCCTGTCAATCCTTCAGAGGCGTCTTTGGCTTGTTAGTGCATCGTTAGCCCTCCCAACCATCACACTCCCTGGTCAGACGGTTGAGGTCTGGGTCTGGATCGTCTGGTGCGTCTGCGGAGCCACTGATGGGGGAGCCCATCCCAATGCAGCTGTTCCTCATTACTGACCATAGGAGCCAATGACGCCAGAGGAGTGGAGAGGAGAGGAGGAGAGGAGGAGAGGATAGGAGGGGGGAAGAGGAGAGGAGGGGAGAGGGGTAGAGTAGAGCAGAGAAGAGAGGAGGGGAAAGGAGGAGAGAGGAGAGGAGAGGAAAGGGGATGAGTGGAGAGGTGGAGAGAGGAGAGGAGAGAAGTGGAGACGAGAGGAGAGGAGAGGGAAGAAGAAGAGAGGAGAGGAGAAGAGAGTAGAGGAGTGGAGCGGAGGAAAGCGGAGAGGAGAGGATGAGAGAGGAGAGGAGCAGAGAGAAGAAGAGGAGAGAGGAGAGGAAAGGAGAAGAAAGAAGAGGAGAAGAGGAGAGGAAGGTGGAGAGAGGAGAGGAGAGGTAGAAAGAGGAGAAGAGAGGAGTAGAGAGTAGAAGAGCAGAGAGAAGAGGAAGAGAGAGGAGAGGAGAGGAGAGGAGGAGAAGCAGAGAGGAGCAGAGAGAGGAGAGGAGTGGATAGGAGAGGAGAGGAGTGGATAGGAGAGGAGCACAGAGGAGAGGAGAGGAGTGGATTAGAGAGGAGAGGAGAGGGAGAGGAGAGGAGTGGATAGGAGAGGAGCACAGAGGAGAGGTGTGGAGCTGAGAGGCACAACAAGCCCCTGGCAGAAGGGGTCCTTAGTCTCCACAGCAAGTATGAGCAGAATGGACCATCTCACAGAGAAAATTAGGTTGAGATTAGATAGATTATATCTGGAAATTTACATTGTCCTTACAATATTCTATTAGGATATAATCCAGTCCTGTATGTTTTCAATAGGACTTCTATATTGAGTGTGTGGCTGAAAGAACAGGAATGGCATTTTGCAACATGCCACTCCGATTTCAAGTAATCGCTTTTGAACAGCTGCCGTGGAAGGAGTCTGGTGATTTATCCCCTCTGGTGCCCATGGAAAAAAAGAGAAAGAGAGAGAGAAAGAGAGAGAGAAAAGAGAGAGAGAGAGAGAGTGGAAGGACAAGACAAAGGCAGAACATGCAGGATGGGTGCCAAGTGGTGAGAGTGTGAGTGCGGGCGTGAGAAGTAAAGAGGGAGATTACTGCGGCGGCCAGCACAACTCCAAAAGCAACAGGGGACCACACATAATTAACACAGAATCATAAAACACTCTTTTACAAGATAGCATTTATGTGCGCACACACACACACACACACACACACACACACACGCACACACAAACACACACACAGACACAGCATGCCAACTGCTCCCGTTATTTGAAACACTTTATTCATAGAGACTACATAACAATGACTAATGAATCCAGAACCAGACTAACTGCTTTAGAATGCAACTGTACATGTACACATGTGCACTGATCATCCTCTGTAGATAAAATGCACTAGGATACGTAAACAAACTTGCCTGTCCTTGCATTTGTACACAGCATTCGGTGGCGTTTTTGTAACTGCCACTTGGTTTTTACGGTGCACTTGACATGAACACAAAGGCCTGTCCAAATTCATACACAGAGGAACATAATGGTGTATAAAATATCCAGAGCAAGCATAGCTTTTAAGCATCCACATTTGTATTGTGTCATTTAGAGTCTTTTTTGTAGGTAACTGCCTGTCATTTTTTTAACAGTGCACCTGTGATGAAGGCAGAGGGCTGCTCGAATTCATTCAGACTGGCATATCATGGTAGATCATTAGCTGTCTGTCTTTAACGACGTAGAGACACCGTCTCCTCCCTGCCCGTTTCCCCAGTCAAAGTTCACCTCGGTGTTTCTCAAGAGAGAGAGGAGGGGCCGACCCTATGAGCACACACACACACACATACTTCGAGTCATTCCTCCGTCCTCCGCTCCGCTTCTCACCAAACACACCACACCTATCCCCCTCCATCTCTCTCTCTCTCTCTCTCCCTCTCTCTCTCTCTGTCTCTCTCCCTCGCTCAGTTCATTTCAAAAGTAATTCTACATGCTTGAATGGCAGGACTATTAAGGGAGATAGTGTCAGCAAAGCACAAAAATGCAGAAAAAACTACACAAAATCCAACTATACGTGTTCATCTCTTGCTCTCTCTCTCTCTCTCTCTCTCTCTCTCTCTCTCTCCCTCTATTCTCCTCTCTGCTAAACAGTTTCTCCATCAGCTGTCCTCATATCAGAGCGCGAGTTCACTTCCAACCACTCAGGCCATTCAAAAGCTGAGCAAACATGTCTGCCCACTGAGCTCTTTGCCAGACAAAAAAAAAAAAAAAAAAGAAATGAATAAATAACGAGAAAGCAGATAAAAAGGAGGAACTCTCAGGTTCATCTGGCAGCGAGGGTCTCTTTTAAGTGTGTAGGGCAAGCTGAGGAACAGGTTGATCGATAAGCTTGCCACTCATATGGACAAACTGGCTAGTCTTCAGCAAACGTGTGCCAAGTCAAGGAGTACAGACGATCCATTATCTGTCTACCATCAACTAACACGCACGCAGGCATGCGTAACTGATCACCCCAACTGTGTGTGTGTCTGCAATAAACAAGCTTGACCTATGCATGTGTGACATGAAAAGGTCAGGTGAGCTCACAAATCCAGCAAGGTCCACTTCGCAACGGCCTTCAATCTCCCTGTCTGTTCTGTCCCGCAAAGCAATTACCGCTGATTTGCTAGACCTCGCTGTGTTTCTCCAAGCTCTGACAGCTTTGGCAGTGGGACCCCCATGGCAGCTGTTGTTTTTGTTTTCACAGACGCGGCGAGCATCGCTGGAATGAGATACAATAACAAAATCCAGAGCCCGGCATTCGGAACTGCGGCCTGTGGTTGTCACTCGGCCGCCGCGTGCCCGTACATGAGGACTGCGGTCCCAGTGACAGCAGCCGATTACAACATCTGGCAGCAATACGGAGACGAGCATCTTGAACACAATCGCAATGTCAATATAAAGAATGCAGCAGGTGTCTGCGTGGTGGTTTTATGGTCGAGGGGGCACACGGTTTCTTTGTGCTGTGCCTGTGCTATCTGGCTTTTTTGTTGGGGCGCTGGCCGTGTCCCCCCCGCCACTCCCTGGTCTCTGTTTGCTTCACCCATCTGGACACACTGGGCCTTTTCAATTGACTCCCAGTGCAGGAGTTTGCTTTTGTGTGTGACCTGCCAGATGGAGAAAGGTAGGAGAAGAAAAGGATGGGTGAGGGGTAGAGGAGAGTGTGTGTGTGTGTGTGTGTGTGTGTGTGTGTGTGTGTATGTGTATGTGTGCCTCTGTGTGTTGTGTGTGTGGGGTGTACTCTCCCAGTGGAGTGCAAAGCCTCCCACTACAACAACTAATTCAGGTCTCGGAGATGCTCTTTCCATGTCTTTTCTTTTGTTCTCTGGCGTCTTTTTTTTATCTCCACCCCCCTCTCTCTCCCTCCCTCTCTCTCTCTCTCCCTCCCCTCTCTCTCTCTCCCTCCCTCTCTCTCCCTCTCTCCTTCTCCCTCTCTCCCTCCCTCTCTCTCTCTCTCCCTCTCTCCCTCCCTCCCTCTCTCTCTCTCCCTCCCTCTCTCCCTCTCTCCCTCCCTCCCTCTCTCTCTCTCCCTCTCTCTGTCTCTCTCTGTCTATTTATTTGTATGAAACACCTGTGTCCACACAAAATGCACACATAATACAGAGAGTTTAGCCCTGCAATGAAAGCATCAGTTTAATAAAGCCCACAACCAAACAAACTTTGGCGTTTGCACTTGAAGTTTCCACAAAATGAGCCATTAGTGTTATCATATCAGATCTAATACAAGGACTCTCAAAATGAGGTCAATAAAAATAAACATAATTACCAGCCTAGAGTCCATGGCCACGTCCCCACCACACTGCAACTGTGATGATTTCTCAGAAAGTTTCAGCAAGTAATTCAAACAACAAAGCAATGCAATGTGCATTCACTCTAAATGTGTGTGTTGCTCTCGACAAAGTCCCAGCTGCGCCTTTGTGCTCACTGACTTGCCAAAAGCCAGCCACCATCTTCAGCAAGCCTATTCTTCAAGCTTCATCCCTGTTTCCTTCCAAAGGAGGCAAGTCACACAAAAACAGCCAGAAGCCATTATCCCTGAACCGTTTCTGTCAGGACAGTTCTGCACCAGCTATCTTTCATTGGGGTTGTGTGTGTGTGTGTGTGTGTGTGTGTGAGAGCGAGAGAGAGAGAGAGAGAGAGAGAGAGAAAGAGAATCCTGCCTCAATGGCCTCCAAATGAGGCACCTGTTCCTCAGCAGACGCTGGCTCCTGCCGTGAGCCTGCCGGTAGACTCAGAGGGCGCGCGCACACACACACACACACACACACACACACACACACACACACAGCCCATCCAGTGGTACCACCACACGACAGCCAGAAGTGCAGTGGCTCGTGAACGCACGCAGAAGAGAAAAAAAGACATGAAAGGAGAGAAAAAATGAATGGGCAGGAATCTGAAAAATGTTCAAAAGTCAACAGAGCCCCTCGATGGTTCGCTAAACGGATTCTTTGGGTTTTATAGTAACTTTCAGTGTTACACATCACAATCAGGCTTTGCAAACACCCCTCCCAGGCACACACTCGGCTGCCCTGTGGAACACTCTGCTAAATATTTACCTGCAGAAAAAGCAGAGCTGGGAGGCAAAGCAAAAAAGAAAAGAATAGAAAAGAAAAGAAAAGAAAAGAAGAATCTGGGCAGAAAAGAAAAAAAGAAAAAAAAAATGCTTTATGACCAGGGTTTGACTTGATGTTAGGGGGGGTGTCCTTTTCAAAGGAGCTTTATTCTTCCATGGTGGGGCGCAAACAATGCTGGAATGGAGCTTGGGGGAGGGGGGTGTTCAGGGGTGACCTGCGAGGTCAGGCCAAAGAGGTAATGCATCACATCACATCACAAGAGGTAAAGCATCGCCTCCCAAAAATGTGTCCCACGCCACACCTAGACAACCAGACAATGACTACAAGGACAGCCCTCATGTTTCAGGCCTGATATACCTTGGTGCCAATGAATGGGAGACAAATGAGCAAAGCCAGAGAGGCAGAGCGATAGAGAGTGTATGAAAAAATAAACAGTTACCTAAAACAAGTCCACAAAGCCCCACAAAAAGCCCAGTAATGCAGCACTTGGCCTATCTCTATTCCTTTTGAAGTCCCCAGTTGCAATTTTCTTAAAAACCAGACAATTTTAAATGAGACATCTAAAACTGGGTGAATAAATTCAGCATGACCTTCAAAACAGGTCTCTGAGTGCTGTCTGGTGCTTTTTAAGCCAATAGCCGGGGCCAGGCTCCTACACTCACGGCTCTTGAGTGATTCCATTAGTGGTTGCTGCTGGCGGGTCCGCGATGCGCTTATTGCTAAGTTGGACACAGCCCCAGTTTTCTCAACTCGCCCTCTCTTCCCCCGGTCCTGTCTGCGTTTTTCGGCAGTCAACTGCCCTTGTCAGCTGCGGGCATCTCATTACTTAAGTGCCAAGTCTTCGGCGAAATAGTGAGTGAGCAGGTACTACTTAGTCCGGCGGACCGCTACGCTTGCATGCTAATGTGAGGTCGGTCGAAATTGTCCGTCATCACTAAGATCCATGGCCATGAAAACCAGACAGCATGGATATTCTTAATGCTTATGGGAATATGTATGTCAGTCTAGGGGAAACTAGGCATCTTGTCTTTTCATGGGCACTTACAGAAATCATATTATCCATCCCTGTGGGATGCAGCCAGCATCCCGTAAGCGTCCATTTTTTTGTTCTTGTTGTTGTGGCAATGTTCTGTTTGTCCCACGGATGTCACTGTAATCTGATTATAGGTAACTGATAAGGGCACTGGCATCGGAGTCACTGTCATGGCAGTGAGCCTCCTGAAAGACAGCTTGTCATGCTGCAGGAGCTGATGGTAGGAGTGGGGAGGTGGCAAGGGACTTACACTGCAGGCCAATTCATCAAGCTGTGACTGCGGCTGGATCCACGTCTCTAAATGGCCTTGTCTCAGAGCCCATACGTCTCCCAGCTAGGGCCGAAGTTTTGTCTTTGGGTACATATAGCATCTGCAGCTTTGACGCATAATCGCTTATAGTCGCTTTGAGGATCCCTGCGCATATACATATGAGCAGATTTCAAAGGCATCTCTTGGCTCTCACCTCTTTTGCTCACATTTTTTATTCAGCCTCTACCCTCCTCTCACCTCTCAACCTCTTATCTCATATCTGCCTTTCATCTTAGCCCTTCACACTTTCAGCTTTATCTCTTGAACATATTTAACAGAAATAAAACAATACTATGCAGCATGAGTTGGCAGAAAGTAACACCCCCCCCACCCCCTATTAAATCCCTACCATCATTCGGAGAGCGGCACCCGCCTTTGAGATGATCTTAAAAGTCCAAGAGGCTGATGAATTCTTAAGCAGCTCTGGTGCAGAACCATCAAGAGAAGAGAAGAGAAGCCCTTCTGCCCTGCTTAAGTTTGCCTCTCTCTGCTGCTTCGACTGCTGTTGTAGCTCTCCAGGACTAACAGAAAGGAAATGAGCTTCATCAGACAAGATTACACTTAATATGGTCTGGATGGACCACCTTGACATGCCAATGTGTCCATTAGGAAAAAACTCAATGATTCAATGAGGGGGAAAAAAGGAGGAGGGGAAAGGGGATGGGTGTGATGGAAACATCTCTGGCTAAAAGTTTAAAAGCCCTCATTTGCCCCCAGATTGCCCCATCTTCCGATCCCCCCCCCCCACCCCCGCTCCCTGCTGTAAAAAGAGGAGGAGGAAGGGGGTGATCCCTAATTTGGGGACTTTTGCCCAACCCCCCCCCACGCTCCCCTTGTGAGAAAACACAACTGGAGGTGATATTCAGCACTGTGGCAGAGACATAAACAGCAAAAAATGTTTATGGGATGACTGCCCCCACATTACACCTCTGAGTCTCAGCGTAACAGGTGCCAAGCAGACACGTCGTCACTGAGTTTTAAACAATATAACTGCTACAGACGATCATGATTAATGGCGTATGAGACTGACTACAGTTAGTGAACAATTGTAGCACTGCATCACAGAGGCAAGGAGGAGCTGTGTAGAGAAACAAGAGGCAGCGTAGAGAAAGGCGACACCACTTGGAACCCATCGCCAGGGACAGCTGCAATAACACTAAGATGCAATAAACTCCAGAGAAATAGTGGCAGGGCAACGGCTCCAGCTATGCTGACTTCAACCCAAATTCATCCTGAAAATGAGTTTAAGCACCACAGCCACTCCGTCGAGAGCTAAGTGAATTTTCCAGTATACAGCAAGCTGCTGAGCAAATGAATGTAGGGCTGGTTTTCGGTTGGGTGGTCATCAGGCTGCCAGCTTAGGCGGGACCTCCTTGAAAAGGTTCATTGTGTTTCTGCTGACATTTGGCCAAATTTCACCTTGGGATCAATTTTGCTGCACTGTAAATAAAAAAACACAGCCATCGATGCGCCCAACCTCGCTTAAGGCTCGGGTTGCGCTCTTGCAACCAAGGAGAGACTCTCTTGGGGCGACTGGTGCAGAGCCCTTGGGAGGGAGGGAGGCAATCATGAATCTATCTTAAGGAATGAGTTCACACTGTCACCACAGAGTCTGTGAGACCGCTGAGCTCTGGCCAAACCCCTCGTACATTAGAGAAAAATAAACACGAAAATCCAGGGGACATTTGGGACAGAGCACTAATGACAATCCCAGATGATGCCGAGCCCACAGTTTGTAGAGAGAGCCAAATAGCACAGCCAATGGAGGGAGGCCATAGGCAGGGAGCCTTTGAGATGTTCCCTCACTATTTCTCTTG